>JAQMWT010000349.1:0-216946 GCA_029834535.1 Chrysophaeum taylorii
TTTCACGACGCAACGTGCTCAAACGAAGATAACCGAAAGTTCGTGACTGCAGTGAGACTTCCTGCGAGCCGCAATGGCGACAAACGGATCGACGTTCACCTTAACTTGTTGCTGTAGGTCTATTTGCTCGATGCCGTATCTGATCATTGGGAAAATCCACGAATTGGCTGTTCCTGTTAAGGGCGCGATATAGCTTTAGGGCCATCGTGGATTTTCCCCATGATCGGATCTGTTTTTGTCGAACCCAGTCGTCTACGGGCGCAAGAAGATTAAAGTTAAGGATGAACGAGTCGATGCACCAATCGTGACCTTTCGGTCTATTTACGATCGAAATCCGATAACCGTACTGATTTACAATCATCTACCACGATGCCTTTCGGCTTAGTCTCGACCTGGTCAAGACTCGAGTTTATGCTCGTTGAGCACGATTAAAGATCTCCGAAGCCCGCCGCCGGAACGTAAGGCCATGGCTACGCGGGGACATGCTACGATCCAAATTCTCCCCAGCCCGGGAGAAAGACGCGCGATCGCTTATGCCGCGCGCCGCCAAATCGAGCCCGGTCGAACGTACACCCACTGGTCATCTTGTCGCCTATGAAAAAGGCAGGTTTTCGTCGTCGTTTGCTGAGAACTAGCAGTTGGGTGTTGTCGAAGGAATGTGTTCTTCTTGCGAAGAGCGCGACCGGTCCGCTGCTCGGGTGGCGTTACTGCCACGAAAGAAGTGCCGACGATCGTCACTCAAGGCGCCCTTGCGATTGCTATATCGTTAGGTACGAAGATGAGCGAACGCTCTACGATCAACGAACTTACGAAAGAATGTGAAGAAGGATACGACAAAACCCTTTTCACCGTTTCTGTTCGCGTCATTTGACGCGATGCGACGAATCTCCCCGCCGATGCTGCTGAGCACGGTGCAGAAGGACGCTCGCGACCGCTATGACGGACAAGTCCACCCTCAAACGACCTGAAGGCAGCGACGATTTCGCTCGAAGGTCAGAAAGATGAAAGAAATGCCGCGAGATCACCGAAGCGGAGATCCGCCGCCGATATGGTTGTCTGGCTTCCATCACTTATCGCAAGGTGGTGATGCTGTTCAGTGGAGCCGGGCAGTACTTTAGGTCTCCAACGAGCCAACGAAACGTGTGGGACGTCGTTTCGAGTCGTACTAGCACTCGATGCGTCAGACACCGCCAACCAGATCCACCACAAGAACTTTCCGAATATTCCTGTGGTGCAGCACACTGTGTGGTCGCTATGTTACAACCTTACGGTTGATCGAATCTTATTTACCCTACGCGGAATGGTCGTCGTCGATGTGTCGCGTCGCCACTGCGTACACTCCGCTCTGTGCAACTTGACTTCCAGAGATGTTGGGAAGGGAGTCACCGCTACCCACTGGACGATGAAATTATGCAAGATGGCTGGTTTCTTCATGTGGTTGATAGAGCAGGAGGCTTCGATTATTTCTTACGTTGCACGTTTGCACCTACGTATACGTCGTCAATTTTACGACATAACTCCCAGTTTGATGAGCTGTCGCGTGCGATTGTTGGTTTCCAGCCATCCGCTCCATTTGCGCGCAGTTCCAAAGACTTGCAAGAATATGCAGCAAGAGTTCGCCGCAGCACTTGGCTACGCCGACGAACGACATTTACTTCAGATGAACAATTTAGGATCATCACGAGCCGCGACAGACGCAGCTTATACTGTTACGCGTGTCCCGCTTCGCGTAGGACCGCACCGTTCCGATTACAGATCTCTGAATCTGGAAATGACTTCGGAGTTGCTGACGATGCCCCCTGATTTTGATTGGGCCGGCTTCTCCAAGACGACCTCGTTGAAACACTTGGCGTCCGTCGTGCCACCTGACACGATAGCCTTATTAATGCTCGATCTGCACAACTCTGTGACCAAGGAATTTCACCTGAGCGGCGAAGCTTTGCCGTCAGCGTTGAGTCCTGCAGACCGACCGTTTGATTATTATTTACAAATTGATGAAACCACCCTTCGTCACGTACAAGTTCCGCTGTTAAACACGCGCACACGTGTCATAAGATGGGTGTCAACTGATGATCTTCAAGATCGCACCAAATGGAAACCTCCAGAGGTACCGTTGATTCCGCCTGAAACAGATGCGCCGGGGACGTCTCATGCTTCTTCTGCTGGGCCCCCCTGACAACCAAATTTAGACGTTCCGCCAGATCCTGAGCGAGATCGGGAACCGAAGATTAAGAGCGAGCCGAGTGTTCGTGTCAAAGGCGAGAGGATCAACAAAAGCCACCCGGAAGTGAAACTAAAATACGAGAAAAAGTTCGATGTGCCATGGAGAGATGCGCCGCGCGATGCCGAGGGTGCACCACTGCCGCAGACTCCTGAGCATGTCAAGGACAACGAAGCGATGAAAGTTCAAATTCCTACAAAGGAAGAAGTTGACAAGGTTGTGCAGGAGCTGGGAATTCCTGACAATCCGCACTTAGATGACGAGGCGAAACTGATGCTCCGTCACTGTGTGCAATATTCTTGGGCCTTTTTCGACCCGATTATGAGACCTGTGGACTCGCCTCCTGTGTCTCTACGATTCAAAGACGCGAATCCGCGACCGATAAAGATGACGCCCTACCGATTGACGCCTGCGAAACTCGAGTGTCTCCGCAAGCAGATCAGCGAGTGGTGCCGGGATGGAGTCATTCGTCCGGCCAACTCACCTTGGGGCTTTCCTGTGTTGATGCTTCCGAAGAAAGGAGCTGAGATTGGAACGTCAAACGCGTTCCGTGCTGCAGTTGACTTACGTCAGCTCAACGATCAATTGGTCAATGACAGTTGGCCAAACATTCGACAAGATGATGCTTTAGCCTTTCTCGCGATGAGACGATGGCGGACATGCATTGATATTAGGTGGGGATACCACAACCTTCGTCTGGATCCGGCAGCGCAGGACGCTGTCACGATGGTTAGCCCACTTGGCGCTCACAGTTTCTTGCGATTACCTCTAGGTGTGAAGACAGCCGGAGCTCTTTTCTGCAAGCAAATGGCGAGCGACCTTTCGAAATGGATGTATCAAGACTTGGTTGCGTTTGTTGACGATATTATGATGGGATCCGACGATCTTCATCGACATTTACAAGTTTTGATCGTGATGTGTCATTTGGCACAGAGAGGGTACAGCGGTCGAACCGCGGAGTTCCACCTTCTCAAAGATGATATAGAATTTCTGGGACACATTTCTACCCCAGAAGGCTTGAAGCCGAATCCAAAGACGCTGGAAGCACTGCAGAAGATGCCGATTCCAGGTACTTTACCGAATACTTCCCCGAAGACCCAGATACGCTCTTTCATCGGCATGAGTAATTACTGCCGGCGATATGTGAAGGGCTACTCGAAGATTGTGGAGCCGTTGAGACGATTATGCCTCGAAGGTGTAAAGTTCGAGTGGACGCCCGAGTGTCAGAAAGCTTGGGATACGATTATTGAAGCTTTGGTTAATTCCCGTGGAGTCTACCACGCCGATTATGATCTGCCTTTTCAGATCCGATCCGATGCTTCCAAGGATGGACTTGGAGCATATCTCTTCCAAATTGTCGAAGTCAAGGACGATGCCGGAAGAGTGACTCGAGAAGAACGAGTAATTGAATACTGGAGCCGAGCTGTGCCGAAGGAGATGCGGAATTATGAGCCCCGTCGGCTAGAGCTGCTGGCAGTTATACTTTCTCTAGAGCACTTTCGAGCCTACATCGAAGGGCACCGGACTGTTTTGGAGACCGATCACCGAAATTTGACGTTTTTACGTAAGGCGACGCACTCGTCTGGGCAGCTTGCTCGTTGGGCGATGCGCCTCGCCAATTTTGACCCCGAACTTGGTGACAAGCCGGGAAAGTCACCGGGAATGAGTATCCCTGACTGTCTCTCCCGCAACCCGATAGATCATGTCATCGAGACTGACGAGTTTGGAGAACCTTCGAACCACGCTTATTTGGTGTTCCAAGAGCTTCCCCGACCTGTTGATGACCGAGGAGTTCCCGCTTCCGGCTGCCACTTCATAATGTCGTTTATTACGACCGAACTGCCGGAAGACGGAGACGAAGACCCTGAAAAGGATCCGATGAAATTGGCTACGTCTCACGCTACGAGACAACGTCGGAAGAACCGTGCGAGTGATGAGCCACAGATCTTCAAGGACGCAGCCGCTTACAAAGATTATATCGATAAGATACCCGATAATATGACGCTCGCTGAGATCGCACGTGAGCAAGAATCTGATGCTACGTGCGAGGATATTCGCTACCGAATGGCCCAAGGTCAGACGCCACGACGTTCCCGAGCGAACGAACGATTCGAAGTCGTTAAAGATGTTCTTTACCGCATTTCTGCTGATTCGCACCCGATGATTGTTGCACCTGCTACGTTGCGCAAACGCATTATTCGACTCTATCATGACACTCCGGTTAACGGTGGTCATATGGGACGTCACAGTACCGTCCAGGCTATCCAAGAACGATTTTGGTGGCCTCACATGTCGAACAAAGTTGGAATCTTCATTGCTGAATGCTTAGTTTGTCAGAAAGCTCGTACGCCTGAGCCGAAACGAGCTGGACTCTTGCAGCAGCCCGTCTACGATGGTGATGGTGCTGTTCTTTGCATGGATTTATTTGGACCCTTGCCCAGCGCTGGTCCCGAGACGTATCTTCTAGTATTTTTTGATCCGTTCTCGCATTTCTTGATTCTGGATGTTTTGAATGATAAGACTGCTGAGTCTGTCCTCGAGTCTTTTGTCATTAACATTCTCCTCAAGGGCTACTTGCCCCAGATGATTCGTACCGACAACGGTAAAGAGTTCGTGAACAAGTTGATGCGCGAGTTTTGCCATCTCTTCAACACCCGATACCAAACTACGATTCCTTATCATGCCCAGTCGAACCCGGCTGAACGTGTCAACCGATTTATCAAGGCCTTCCTCCGTGCTTGCCTTCAAGGCCGGAACATCACGGATTGGCCTGACTTTGCTCATTATATTGCGTTTTGCTACAACCGCAAGTTTATTCCAGGCACGCAGATTTCTCCCTTTATGCTGCGCCTGAACCGTCAGCCGATGCTGCCGACTGACTACACGCTCATGGATTTTGATACACGATTGTTGCCGAAGACTCGCTCTGATGCAGTCGCCGAGACTCGCGAACGATTGAAATATTATACAAAGATCGTCCGCGAGGCTCGTGATAAAGCTTTGAAGAAACAGCGATTGGCTTACAATGCTGATCATGTTGATGTTGAATACAAGGAAGGATTGCACGTTTTGCTCTACATCCCTTTCCTTCAGAACAAACTTCGACCGGAATGGCGAGGGCCGTTTATTATCAAGGAACGCCTCTCCCCGGTCACCTATAGGATTGAGTCTCTCGACTCTCCGCCCGAAGAACGACGTGTTCATGTAAGTCAGATCACGATGGTACCTCCGATCGTTGATCAAACCATCCGCAAACCCGAAGAAACCTTCCGTGATGATTATCAGCACGGTAAGTTTGTTGTTTTCCGGATTCCTGACCGGAAGCGCTCTGATTGGCGCAAGAAGATTTATGTTGCTGAAGTTTACGAGCCTTACGATTACCAAAATGATCGTGCTGCTCTACATTTCTATTCCGATTTGGGTCCGAACGATGATGTCGCTTATTTCAAGCCGACCTCTCATCTTTCGCACCGCAAGCTCAAGCCCGAATTCAAGGACGCTGAAGGTCGAAGTTTCACCGACAAGTCCCGAATTTCCTCCGACACAACTCCTTGTGTCACGGATTTCGCTCCGCACGAGATTGACGTGTTGATCCCCAAGTTTACTTTACGCAGTGGTCGAGTTCCTGAACCGATCATCACCCGCGTTTACCAGAAGATTCGTTCACGAGATGCTCGTAAGGCGAAGCCGCGCTACTCGCGCTAGCACCTCGCTGGGGCAGCTCGAATTCTTACCAGGGGAGTCCTGTGGCGGCAACTCCCGCCTCCTAAGGCTTACCCCTCTTCTAGCCCCCCCCCTTATCAGTGGCACCCTACTCCGTTCCGATGATGTCAGAGTTTTCTATGACATCATCTTCCTTTTCCGTGACATGTGTCACCCTGATTTCTGATTTCGATTATCCTTGATCATAAAGCAACAGCCGATCCTCAAGTTGAGAGGACCAGGCGCAGGAGTTGTTTGTGGTCGCGTGGCGGGAGAACGGCCATCCTCGTCCAGTGATCCCTCCAAAGGCACGGACGCGATCGGCGAGCCAGGATTCGAAGGCACGCCAGGTAGCCCCCAAAATTCTCCTTACGTCACAGTGACCAACACCCGTTTTTTTTTTAATCTTAACTACTAATCGACAGATGTTTGTTTGTTTGTTTGTTTGTTTGTTTGTTTGTTTGTTTGTTTGTCTGTCTGTCTGTCTTTAAATGTCGACTGCTAAGAGGGGGGGGTGCGTGTGGGGAAGTCTGTCTGTCTGTCCCTCGATTTAGGGTAAGGATCAGGTAGGCGCGAGAGTAAGGATCAGGTAGGCGCGAGAGCCAGACAGTGATCCTCCAAGCCGTCTACGGCGACCTCGCAGACTATTTCCACGACCCGCGGCGGCTCTTTCAGCGCGCCATTCTCACGCCCCGTCGAAACGATGTTGTCGATGCTGACAACGCGCGCATGACCGCGGCCTTTTTTTCCCGGAGACGAGGCGTCGGAGTTCTTTTCGGCCGACTAGGTTGGGTCGGAAGACGACGCCTCGCTCTTTACAGTCGAGTTTTCAACTCCCTGACAACCAACGGCATGCTGACTTTGATCGCGAGCTTAAAGTCTTCGCAACCTCGACCCGTCGCACGGCCACTGCAACGGTACCAGATACATGATCGATCGTGTCGTTGTCACCGAGGCTCCTCCAACCTGTATCCCTTAAGGCCCGCCGACGCCAAACGATCACCAAGAGCCAGGGCCAGACGCCCCGCGAGGTCGGCGTCCTCTTGGCGAAGCCCGTCTTCTGCCACGTCCAGCTCTACGTGGCTCTCTGTCGATCGGCAACCCCGAGGATATCCTCTTCTGAGTCGACGACTCCACCCTACTCCACACGTGCTGCGCAATACCGATAAGCCCCCTCCCGGCGTCTACACGCGCACTGTAGGTGAACTTACTGGGACCAGGTGAACTTACTGGGGTTTGAGATTGGGACTAGGTGAACTTAGTGACCAGGTGAAACTGGGACCAGGTGAACATACTGGGGTTTTTAGAGTAAAGGGTTTTTAGTAAACTCAAAGGGGGCGGCGCGTGCGGATCAAAGCAGCTTAGATTGGCGGAGGCGAGAGCGGCGAGCTCAAAGGAGNTGGTGTGAGCTAGGTGAACTTACTGACCAGGTGAACGTAACGGGACTAGGTAAACTTACTGGGGTTAGAGATTGGGACTAGGTGAACTTACTGGCCTGCACTTGTGTCTGTCTAAAACCCTCTCAGCCACCACCACCATCATCTATCGCGGTGGCGGCGGTAGTGTGGTGAAATCGCTGATGAAGAAAAGGGTAAGTAAGGGGAGATGAGCGCCCTCCTGGGGGTGACTGCCCGCGGCGCCGGCAAGGCCGAGGATTACGCCGAGCACCGGCTCCGGTGTCTGAGGCAGGTGGAAGAGTACGAGAGCGAGCGATCGTCCCAGGCAGCCACGGAAGTCGGCGACGGAGACGCGCGGTCGAGGCTCGCGCGCGAGCGGTTCGAGAAGGGCATCGCGGAGATCGAATCGTTGATCACGCACATCCAGAAGAACACGCGGCTCGAGGGATCGGTGGTGGCCGTGCACAACGAGACTCGCGCCCTGCTCCTCGAGTCGTCCATGGGATATGCCGTGGTGTTCGGACAGAGGACCGCGGGGAGTCCTCTGAACTCTATGCTCTTGGCGACTCATCAGCTCGACTGGCGGCTCGGGGAGCGGGCGATCGCGTACTCGCGGGTTGCCGAGGAGGTGGTGGAGGCGGTGCGGGAGACGCTCGCGACCTACAAGGCGCGGGGAAGCGCGGCTTTGGCGGCGGCGTCGGCTTCGCGGGGAAACATGTCTTCCAAGTCGAAAACAGCCGCGACCAAAAAGAAAGCGTTTCAGGAGTGTCGGGGGACCGCGCGGAGCGACCTGTGGCGTGCCGAGAACGAGCTCCGGATCGCGGCGCGGCAGTTGTCGCAGCAGCAGCGGCACTTCGTGTCGCAGGTCCGCGACTGCGAGGCCACGATCTCGGCGTTGGAGGCTTGGCGCGAGGCGAGCCTCGACGGCGCGTGCGAGGCCTTCGCCGGCATGACGCGGACCTACTTTGACGATCTCTGTCGGGTCGGGGAGCGGCTGGTTGGGTGCGGCCGCAGCGACATGCTGAGGTTTTCGGACGAACCGACGGAGCGCCGACTGAGACGATTTTTGCGTTTGCCGGAATCGCGCGAGGCGTTCGACGAACGCCAGGCCAAGCTCGACGCGACGGCCAAATCGCGTGGGGCGCTCGTGTTTCCGGTCTTTCCCGACCGCCGCGTCCCCCCGGACATCGAAATCCCCGCCCCCAAGCCCCTCAACGCCGACGCGATTCCCCCGATGCCGCGCGTTAATCTCGTCGCTCGCAAGGGAGTCCTCGATTACGAGAAGTCTGTCGTGGGCGCCAAGCTCGGCTGGGTGACGGTCTTCGCGGTCCTGACCTACGACGGTTTTTTTCACGGTTTTCCCGGCCGCACGGAGGGCGCGGTCGAGCACGAAGGCGCCGTGTTTTCGATAGACTTAGCGACCTCGGCAATAGTAGACCAGGACGAGGGGCCGGACATCCTCATCCAGCGCCACCACAAGGCGAGCCTCTTCAACACCTCCCTCAAGCTCAGGACCCGGGACGCGGCGGACAAGTTCGCCTGGCTCCAGGCCCTCACGGACCCGCTCGCTCTCTTCCATGAAGAGGATGTCGTCCTCGTCCAGGCTCCCTCGTCGCCAAAACAACAACAACAACAAGCCGCCACCACCACGTTTGTTTAGTAGAAAAAATAAGGCTAGCGGCGGCGCCCGCCGAGGCACGCTTTTATGTGCGCGACAGTGCGCACGAAATCGTCGTCATCATCATCATCATCATCATCTTCTTCTTCTTCTTCTTCTTGGTCGTCGTCGATGACCGCGCCGTACTTGCGGCGGAGCTTGGCGTTCATGGCGTCCATGTTGCGCTCGAAGAGCGGGAGGAGGCTCTCGAGGTCGGGGAGGCGGTCCGGGGCGTGGGTCGCGTAGAAGGCGGCGACCTTGGCGCGCAGGGGCGACGCGAGGCGCGGCTTTTTATTATTAGTCGCAGCAGGAGGAGGTGCCGCGAGGCCCGCGGCCACGAGGGCCGCGCCGACGGGCGGCCGTCGCCGGGACCGGGGGCGCGCCTCGAGCAAAAAGGTCTGGAAGGCCTTGGAGCGGCGGGCCAGCAGGGGAAAGTTGGCGATATCGACGACGAGGCCGTCGACGGCGACGACGACGTTTTCCGCGTCGATCGACACGTAACGCTGCGAAAAATGCGTCAAAACCGTCGCTCTTGGCTCGATGCGCCGCGCCACCTCGAGGGCCTCGGAGACGGTGGAGTGGCGCTTCGAAATAGCATCGGCCTTTCGGTCGTCGGAGAAGGTTGCCTCGTGGACGAGAATCGTCGGCGGTCCTCTTCGAGCCTTCGCCACCAACGCGTCGGAAGGTCGACAGTCGCCCGAAAATACGAGCCGCTCCTTCGCCCGGCGATGTCGCGCGATCAGGGCGTAGCTGTCGCGGCAGTGTTCGACGCGCACGCTCACGAGTTCGACGTCCTCGTTCCGGAAAACATGGGTCGCGCCCTCGAGTTGGACGCACCGAACGGGACTCAAGCCTAAAGCGCGTCGCGCGATATCCCAAAACCTCAGGACGCGCGGCGGAGCGACGAGAACGACCGAACCCGAGCGGCGGCGTTCGGGGGCGCGGCCCTCGCGCAACGCGGCCGCGGCGGCACGGTTGTCTTTTGCGGCCCTCGCCTTGGCCTCGAGAACGGCGGAAACGACGCTCGGAAGCCCGCCCGCGTGATCGAGATGGTGGTGCGACACCCACACCGCGTCTATCGTCGCCGGATCATCCAGGAAGGACGATGTCCCGACGCCGCAGTCCGCGAGCAGCCGGAACTCGGGCCACGTGGCGAGAATCCCGGACTCGCCGCGGGCTGCGGAGGGTCTGGCAGCGCCCGTGCCCAGGAACCCGACCTTAAGCTCGGAAGAAGAAGAAGAAGAAGAAGAAGAAGTCGCCTCCTCCACTCCTAGCTCTTCTTCTTCTTCTTCTTCTTCTTCTTTCTTGGTGGTGGCAGTCTCGCGCTCGATCAGAAAGGGCGCGACGTAGAGACGGACGATACCCCCCTCCTCCTTCTTCTTCTTCTTCTTCGCGTTGGCATGACTTGGCAGGACGAAGTCGGCGCCAAAGCCAGAGACCGCGAGGCGTCTAGTTTCTGCGAGACAATCGTCGTCGTCGGCAAAACGAGACTCCGCCCACCGCACGTCGGCGCAACCGTCGTACTCGCCGCCAATCGCGACAGTCCGGCCCTCGACCTTGCACTCAAAACATCCTCCTACGAGCCGCAGCTTCACGAAATCGTCATCGTAAGTCTCGCCGCAGGCTACGACGCGAGCGTCGGGGCACAACTCGCAAATCGCCTGCTCGATGAACAGCCCCGTCGACGCCGAGCACACCACCCTCAGCGCTTCCCCCCCGGCGTCGCGCTGCAGCAACGCGAGCTCGGCGACACCTAATCCAGCCCAAGCTGTCGCACACCCGACGACCCGAAGATTCTTCAACTTTATCTTCGCCCTAATAAACGACCGCAAGCACCCCTCCCTCGCGTGAAACACGTACGACGCCTCGTGCTCCACCTCGCGTGAACCGTACGCCGCCTGCCGACCCACCCCCACCACGGCGCTCTCGCCCACGCCCTCGATCCACGCGATACGACGACTCGTGGTTTCTTTTCTTTTTTCGAGGGTTTCATTTCTAATTCTTAATCTTGTTGGGAAGAATTCACGAACTGATCTTGATTCACTTCAAATCCCATATGTTCACCTCACATTCATTCGCTTGGCTGACGGCCTCCGAGCGAAGTGGAGCCGCGCTACCAGGAAGTGGAGGAATATGTTGATGATGATGATGATGAGGAGGAGGCAAACGCGGAACAGGCAAATGAGGAAGCTTGCAAGCCGATGCTCGCGTCGAACACGCCCGAACGAAACGGACAAAGTTGTTGCCAGAAGACTGCGCAAGGAAGAAGAATTTCAGACCTCGGACACGAGACCGAGTTTTTCAAAAACGCCGAGAGCACCATGATCCCCCGAAGACTCTGCGGAGATGGGGTCTGATGAGCAAGAACAAGACGAAGATACCGAGGTCGTTCACATCACCGAAGGCAAGAAACACAGAACACCATCCACTGTGACTCCTCCTTCGCCCCGAATCTTACGCGCATGAAACTAAGAGCACCAGAACCAGGTAATAGCGGGGGGGTACGGAACTGACGGGGCGCGGCAGGGACCGGCGCAGGCTTAAAAAAAAAAGTGGTGAAGTGGTTCGCGTTCGCTTGCTGAAGTGAATTAATTCCCAACTAACTTAACTAACTAACTTCAGACCTCTCCCGAGCATGGGAGCCAGGCCGGACCGACAGGAGCCAGTCCGGAATCACGGACCTGTAGACGAGGAGCGCCGAAAAAAAGGTCGGTCGGCGGAGAGTGACCATCAAGCTTGTCGCCATGCGACGAGGAGACCGCGATGTGACTGACAACCAACTCGTCGATAACCTTCCGTCTGCCCCCCCCGGCCATACCCCGTCCCACACTGCGAACGTTCCGGCTGCCAACCGGCCCGCCCGGGAGGCGAATAGGTGCCAACCTACGCCGGGAGGGCGGATGCCCTGGCAAGGCTCAGGATTCATGAGCCACCGTCCTCCATCGCAACCGCAGTCGGCGATCAGGGTAATTCCCAACGCTGAAATAAATTCCGTTTGCCGAATATCCATGTAGTAATAATAATAATAATAATAAGTCTGATCATTTTATACACAAGGTCAACAACAACTTTGAATCGACCACAAAACATTGGCTAGAGCCAATGAATCAATCAAACTTTGACAACTTAAACTTAGTAATCAACGAGACATTTTTAGTGGGTGCGAGAGCGCTTTGTAGTTGGTGCCAAAGTGCTATAAATACGAGAGTGCAAGGTGTTGCAGCTACGCAGATCCGACCGTGGCGGTACACGCACGGCATGGGCACCGCATTTCGGGATTTGATCCTAACGATACAAGAGGAGTTTGGGACAGTCGGGGCATCCACGGTCTCGCCAGCAATTTCCCACGGCTGGGCTGCTGGTCAAGCCCATTCTCGCACCTTCCATCCATCGTTGGAGCATCCCAAACCGCGACCCACCACGGTGCTGTCGCCGTGGTCACGAGTCCGCCATTTTCCGGTGGACATCGGTAGATAGAGGTTGATGGCCTGCGCGAGACGGATCACTCCATTATGGATCCTAGAATGAATCCGAGAACGTCTTTGCGAATCAACTCGGGGTCGAGAGCGCGCAACTAGACAACTTCGACGAGCAACTGCTCGAGGCAACGACCCTGTTGGAGGAGCCGTGCACCATAGTCTGGTACGGTGCCACGCACGCCGCTTACCCTCGCGTCCGACCCGGAGTTAGGTGTTCAGTCGGGACGTCGTGGGACCGCGAACGCGCGCCGTTACGCGCGCATCAACAACTCGTTTGATCATCCCGCGATATATCATGTTTGATCACGAATTTGATCACGATGTTGCAAGTTTGGTCGCAAAGCTAGCTACCAAGTTTGACCATATTAAGGTACACGTGCATCAACATGCGAATACTCGCAGACTTTAACATCCGCAAACAAGGCCTGCGCAAGACACCGCTGATACTGCGCGTTTTTTTTCACCCAAGAACACCCGAGTTCTATGTTCTCGACAGATTCCAGCGAATCATCCTGCTTCGTCATCTCGTGCCTTTGGCGAATGACGTTGTTCTGGGGGTGTTTATTTTATCAAACGCTTTTGTGCGGAGGAGAGCCGCCCGACTTGCCCTTCATGAGGACCGTCACAGCCTCGCGGAAGTGCTCCGCGCGATAGTTGGATTTTGGCTGGGTCTTCTTCGTCACTACGAAGCTTCGTAGCAGGTGTGGCCTAACGATATAGTCTACTTGCCCATCACGACGAGCAGCATGCTCGTAGAAGCTGCAGCCTTGTATTGTGCACTTGAACGACAACGCCGTGGCGCTGTTGACCATGTTGTATACGCCTTGCTTGCCGCCCGTGTCGACCCTCTTCTGCAGCAACTCGGCCTCCCAAACACACATGCTGAACTTGCCATTCTTAGGTTAGCTTGAATTAAGTAGAGCCTCGTTTGTTTGTTTGTTTGTTTGTTTGCACACTCTGCGCTGCGACAGCTTTCGCGGCGATCGCATATGATCGTTATCAAGCATCGTCAGGGCACGCGACTTCTTTTTTTCTTTCTCGGCGTCGTGGTCAACAACCGACGTCAGCGTGTTACCACCACACACCCTCTCAACCTCATCGATATCGTCCTCTTCGTAGTCGAAGGACGCTCCGGAGTCACTGCGCGACCCGCAGAACCGCTGAAAGCTTGATCACTACAGTCCTAATATTTTGTCAGCGAGCCCCATCTTTCCCCTCAAAATTGCTGTAGTGGGCAACTAGTACTGGTGCGATCACGACGAACCCTCCAAGGGACACGTCGACTCCTCTTTGCTGGCACGCATAGGAGTTCACTGCTTCATCACCTCGAGCCGGACAAACCGCTGATCGTCAAGCATGATGATCAGTTTGGGCTGACTTTGAGCTCGCAATTTTATCCTCTCACGCGCCTCTAAACCTCTCAAGGTATGATGAGATTGTGGACGTCCGCTGCAGATATATCGCGAGAAAGCCAGCTACCGTCTCGGCGGGGTTCCGCCCGTGTCGAAGTCACCCTCGAATTTACGCACGACTTTCGCCTCGGAGTCACGACATGAACTATCCCTATCGCCGAGATCTGCGACGAACGTTGAAAATACTACAGACACCTGCACATCCCAAGAAGAAAAGATGTTCCACTCAACAGCCAGGATTTTTTTTTTTATTTAATTGCCGACAAAAATATCATCTCTGGCCGTTCGGCGATCTTTGTCTTAGGTCGCAAGCTTTCTCCTCGGACCACCTGCGGAAGAGTTGCCAACACAGCTCGAATCTTCCACTTCTTTCATTTCATTGCTGTTTTCACGGATAGCAAGTTGGAAGTACTCGTCGTCTGTCTGTGCTGGCTGGGTCGCATTACAAAAATTTCATCACCGTCGATGATCAACCCAAGCTCCGTCGTCGAGGCGCGGCAGGTTCCGCACTTAAAATTTGCCGCGCCGGGGACACAAACCCGTGAACTTTATTCAAAGCAACGCGTCATCTCTCATAAGGAGAACCTTGTTGGAAGCGTGTTGGTGTTGATCACTACGCCCATCCGCGCGTCGCTGCGCAGAAGAGACAAAGTCGCCATCATCCCTTCAAAAGCAGGGTTCTCAAACTCTCCGACGCCAGTGCTCGCCTGCAATCAATCGTAGTGGTAATCGCCACAAGACAAGCACCGTGGACCACGGCGACGCTCGAGTCGAGAAAATCATCATTAGTTTTTTTCAAGGTCATTCGTTGCTCGTGATCGAGTTTTCTCACGCCAGACACTACGTAGGAGTGTCCACCAAGCCGACCCGATGGGCAGGCCGTACACACACAACTATTAAGGCTGTCGGCAACAACAGGGATGCCGTCCAGCGCAACTTGGATGAGGTCGGAGTGTCCGAGAAGACCCAGGCGCCGGACAAAACGCTCCGCCTGTACATGTCACGCGAACCGTGGAAGACACTCGACAACCTCACAATGGGAACAAGCGTCGTCGTCTTTCATGCTGCTAGAACGGGCGTGAAGCCGCTATTCTATATGGGTTATCGTCTACAACGGATTTCTCCACAACAGTCATGCTTGGTGATCACGTAGGGGCTCTGTGCCGCTATGCGTGTCGCTCCTCATGACACAGAGCTCTGGTGCTGCTGCCAGACAGTTAGTTCTACCTCGAAAATGGCTAGGTGTCGTCACGATTTGATTGGAATCAAATCTACGCGCTCGAAGTAGGGAGTATCGTGCTCGATCCTATGGCGGCAAATAAAATAAACCGCGCGATGCAACGAGGCGCTTGAGTCTAATAAAGCAAAGAAGAAGATTCCCACGCAGTGATGCCATTTTTTGCTGCCGGTCTCACAAAAATTTTGGGCTGACCGCCGCAGGGCATTATTATACAATGAACGAAATCAACACTATGCCATAGTGCGCGTCTTGTCTCCACAAGAACAAAAAGGTTGCCGCCGCCGCCGCCGCAGGGAGTCACGTTTATGCCGAGCGGGGTGCAGAGATCCCCAAGAAAGAAAGAGAAAGAAAGCACGACGACACCACCTGGGAGCCAGAGTCCAGGCGGTCGACGCGTTACTAGTCGGGTTGGTCCCGCACCCAAGCGCGCACATTGGATAAGTTGAATCGGCACACGTAGGTTTGAACCACGGGCACCCGTTGGCGCGCGCCCACTTGAGGGCCTCGAGGTGGACTGCGAATGCTGCCGACGAGCACGTCTGTTTGCTCCGAGGGCAGCCGTTGGCGCGAGCCCACTTTAGAATCTCCAGATGGTCGCCGAGTGTTGCCTCCGAGCAGGTCACCTGGTCCCACGGGCAGTCGTTCGCACGCGCCCACTTGAGGACATCCAACGCGAGCGGCGACGTCGCAGACGTGTCGCCGGAAATGGGCGCGTCGATCGAGGAGCCAGGCTATCATCAAGTTGATGGCGCCGACCTTGACAAATTCTTTGAGTTCCGTTCCGCTCCTCGCGGCTTCCGGCCGCACGCCACGCGGTAACTGGACGTTCTCGTCGATCATTGGCTCGTACCCGTGGCCGGGGACCATCACCTTGAGCAGCTCGCGGACGTGGTTCTCGACGCCCGCCTTGTCGAAGAGTCTGGAGACTTTGACGAGGTGGGCTTGCTCCGTGATCTTCATTCTTGCCAACGCCAAAAGAGCCTCGTCGGAGACGCCCTCGAGCAACCCGAATATCCACTCCGCATCCTTCTTCCATAGAGCGCATCGCCTTTTTTTTTTTGCGCGAGGTCGTCGTCCAAACCGTTCAGCATTGCGAGCGGTTTCATATCGATGAGCAGCATCAGCACCCGTCGCTTAGTAATAATGGTCTCCTCGCGCATCCTTTTCGTCCGCTTCCACGGTCTCGCTGCAGCCATAGTTTCTTTCTCCTTACTTTCTCCCTCTCGACCGAGACCTCGCTCGGCGGCAGAACACTTTCGCCGTCGACTCGAAGAAGATTCATTATGTATTCGGTTATTTGTGTCCTTTCAAAGATGAAGATTGTTATATTACGTACATTTTATAATATAATTGGTATATGTCAAGCACTATGGTGCTTTAAACTGTTAAAAGTGTCATTTTCGGACATGTTTTTTTAATAAGTTTCACAACAAAAGTTTGTGTGAAGGCCAAAACTATTCTTCTAACTAACTAACTTCGGACCTCTCGCGGGCATGGGAGCCAGGCTGGGCCGGCAATAGCCGGTCCAGGATCACAGAGCAAAATCACACAGTTGGGGTAGAGGCGAGGAAGGAAAGGGCGTTGATGGCGGACCGCCACTGCGCGCGGTCTTGTGCGAGGTCGTGCCACGAGTTGAAGGGGATGTCGCATTTCCGGAGTGCCTTGGCGAGCGTCCTCCCGTACGTCATCTGCGGAGCCCCCGGTGGGCGCTTGGAGCGGACCCAAGACGAGAGCATCTTGCGAGGGAGTCGGGAGAAGGGCATGCGGGCGACGTGACCGGCTCCGCTGGCGGCGCGTGACGTAGACGTCGATGGACTCGAGGCCGAGGCGCCGCAGCAGGATCTCCGTTGAGATGTGGTGGAACCAGGTGTGTTTCCGGGTCACACGACACATGACGCGGGCGCACTGGGCGTGGAAACACCGCAGCCGGCGGAACAGGACCTCGGTGAGGCACCACGATTCCGCACCGTGAAGGAGGATGGCCAGGACGAGGGAGACATAGACGTCAAAAAATTGTAATACAAGTATCACAAAGCTTCAGCGTTGGGAATTCACTGGGCTCACTTCAATAGGTTCACAGAAATTGGTTCACTTCGCTTCACGAAATTTTGTGTCCGAAGTCCAGTGTTCACTTCATATTCATTCACTTTGGCTGGCGGCCTCCGTCTGACGAGCGAAGTCGAGCCGCGCTACCTGGAGGTGGAGGATAATGTTGATGATATGAGGAGGAAAAAGGAGGAGCACAAGAAAAGGCCGATGCTGACGTCGAACACGCCCGGAAAAACTGGATGATAAACCAGGGAAACGAACGTCTTGCTCGGCGCGGACGAGGCGGACGAAGGAGCCCTACTGCGCATGAAGAAGAAGAATTTCATTGCGGCGTGCCGGATCAAGCATAGCGACCTCGGACACGAGGCCAAGTTCAAAAACGCCGGATGCACTATCCCCGCCGCCGACTCTGCGGGTATGGGGTCTGACGAGGAAGGAAGAACAAGACGAAGACACCGAGGTCGTTCGTTCGTTCGTTCGTTCGTTCGTTCGTTCGTTCGTTCACATCGGCTATAGTAAGAAACACTGAACACCATCCACAGTGACTCCATGGCGTTAAAAAAAAAAACAAGAAAAGAGGCGTTCACTTCACCTTGACGATGGCCACGTAGGGTGACGTGTTCACTTCATATCACTTGACCAATATTACGCGTGGCTGGTGAAGTGGTTCACGTTCACTCGCTGAGGTGAATTCCCAACGCTGCAAAGTTTTTGTTTAATCGTTGTTATTACAAGAAACTGGGAGCGAGGGCTGCTGTACCACCGGGGAGCCGTCGCCGTCAGCAGCGCCCTCTCCGCGGCCTTGATTTCTTTCATCCTCGATCTTCAGGGCGGGGCCTTGTCTCGGGTTGCGGTGTTGTACGAGCCGCGGACCTTGACCTCTCGAAGTGCTCGCCCCGGCGCGCGCTCCAGCAGAGACTCGCGCCCACGAATTTGAGGACGCTCTTTAAGGTTTTGCCGCCGCCGCACATCATCGACTTCCACTTGCCGCCCGCCGCCGGCCGACAGAATGCCGAGAATTGTTGTGATGATGTCGTCTTCTTCGGTGCTGCTGCTGGTGGTCCGAGCGCGAGCCGTGGAGTCGCGTCTCCGCTTCGAGCACACATGTCGCGTCCATGATGCCGCGGCGCTTGCAGAGGTGCCACAAGAAGATGGTTTAAAATACAGAAGGATGGATAGTAACCCTCATCACAAGGATCGAGAGCGTCCCATTCTGATGATGTCGTCGTCGATTGATGGCCTCGGCGAGTTGTTCGGGTCAAAGCTCGGATTGAGCAAGCCCGCGTCGCCCAAGGGGAAGTACCCGTCGCACTTCGTGAAGAGCCAGGAACACTTGCTGCAGTCGAGCGAATACAATCCGGAGCCGACGACGATGCCGCCGCCGAGCGCGGGGCTCGCGGGGGCAATTGGGGAGCGACACGTGATCTCGTTCGTGGGCATGCCCGCGCGCGGAAAGCAGTTCATGGCCGAGCGGCTGTGCCGGTACTTGAAGTTTTTTCACGGCGCCCAGTGCCGGATCTTCGACCTGGCCGACGAAAAGTTCAACTCTGATCAGGATCTGGGGGACGCGTTGTCTAAATATTTGGAGGAGGAGGACGAGACGGCAACGACCCAGTTGCTGCGGAGTTTGGAGGGGATCGACGAGGATTCGCTGGACCGGCTGAAGAAGAACGTCGACAGCGGAAAGATCGCCATACTGGACACGTCGGACGCGTTCAAGACGCAGCGTCGCGCGTGGTCGGGGTCGAGCAAGGAGACGAGATGGGCGATGCAGAAACACTGCGGGTCGTTGCGCGTGCGCGTGAAACTCCTTTTTATCGAGGTGATCGTCACGGATACGCAGCTCGTTCGCAAGTTTTTGCGGCAGAGAACGGACGACGTCGACGCGGCCGAATCGAGGATTCGCGAATTTGGACGGGCTTTCGTGACGATCCAGGACGATGGGAGCGAGGACGACCTCGCGTACGTCAAGCTGATTAATTACGGCGAGAAGGTCGTGACGAATCGGATCCGGGGATTCCTGCTGATGCAAATAGTCAAGTATTTGAGTCACGTTCACCCGAACCCGAGAACGGTTTACGTCTCGCGTCACGGTCAGAGCCAGTACAACGTGTGCCAGAAGATCGGGGGAAACCCAGGACTCACAGCCTCGGGGGAGCGGTTCGCGCGTTGGCTCGGGTCCTGGGTTCCGGCGCACATCTGGCCTGCAAAAAACGAAACGGGGCGATCGGTGACCGACTTCGAAGAACTCGACGCCGACGACGAAGCTCTGGACCCGCACACGGCGAGACCGCTCTTTGGCCGCGTCTTTTCTGTCGACGACACGCCCGTCATCATCCGACCCGCGCGCCTCTGGACATCGACCCTCAAGCGAACGATCGACACGGCTCGCCATATCCCCCACCCGGTGCTCGAGCTCAGGGGTGGCGGCGGCGTCTGGCACCAGATGCTTCCGCGAGTCTACCGCAACCTCGACGAACTCTTCGCGGGCGACTACGAGGGCATGACCTACAAGGAAATCGAAGCCAATTTTGGGGGGGAGTCCATACTTCGCAAGCGCGACAAACTCGGTTACCGTTACCCTCGCGGCGAATCCTACCTCGACCTCATCGCTCGCCTCGACCCGCTCATGCACGAGCTCGAAAGCTACGCCGAACCTCTCCTCATCGTCAGCCACCAGGCTACCCTCCGCATCCTCTACGCCTACCTCGTCGGCATCCCCCGGGCCGAAGCTCCCAAAATTGAAATTCCCCTCCACACCATCATCAAGATCGAGTGGGACGGGTGGCAGTCCTTCAACGAAACGCGCTTCCACTTCGACGATCCTGCTGCTGCTGCTGCTTCTTCTTCTTCTCGCGCCGACAACTCGCCCCCCCAAGACAACAACAACGACGACGACGACGACGACGACGGCCAACGCCTCTTCTAGAGGTTGAGGTTCGCTCGAACTACTCAATTTCGAGACAAGATCCCCCCCGTTTTCGTCCTCGTAGTAGTCTTCTAGCGCGACGAGGCGCTTCTTCTTCTTCTTCTTCTTCTTTGTCGTCCTCCTCGTCGCCGCACAGGAGGCTACTACAACTGAAGAAGCGGAGTGTGTCGACGACAGCAGCGAAGTGGGGTGGAGACCCTTGCGGCAGTCGGATCGAGGAGACGCTTATCTTCGCGGTAATCTCGATCCCCGTCCCCCACGCCTTGAGCGCGACGGCAGCGCCGATCGCGCCCTTCTGAAACCCGGACGGCCACTTCTTCGCGGCTTCCTCGATGACGCCGGCGAGTCGCTCCAATGCCCAGTGGAGCTTTCGCGGGGCCTGATACGAAATCCTCGCCTCGCCCCCCAACGGAACTTCGACGATCGCACGGAAACCCACAACCTGCGCCGACACCTCGATAGACCCGACCCACTGCTTCAACGTAAAAAACGCCCGCGTATCCTCCATCGTCTGCATCGCCCATGCCGGCGACGACCGACGACGCCCGCGACGCAGACCGAAACAACGCATCATCTGGTACCTTTCGAAGCCCCCACGCGACCACGACGCTTACCCTCCTTTGGAAGACAAGTTGCGGCAGCAGATTTTAGTTCGTTTCTTCGATGGGTTTTGTAATGAAAATCATAATATTCAGTACTGTCGTCGTCACGTCGTTTTTTTTTTTATTGTGCGAAGAATCATTCATTCATCATCTGGTCCAGAAGAAATCAAATGTTTTAAAAACGAAAAAAAAAATAATTTCGTACCATAAATAAATAATATATGTACAAATCATCCATCTCGCGCCGGAGAGGAGGAGTTTTAGAAGAAATCGGTGGTGGTACGTGTTTGTGTTGGTCGGATGGGGGCGTCGTATCTCGGTTTGGTGGAGGATAGCGTGTCGCGGCTGGGGTCGGAGACTTTGATGCGATGGGTGGACGACTCGGGGAACGAGAGCGAGTCGGTCACGTACGGGGCGTTCTGGGAGCGCGCCGGCGGCGTGTCGAGCGCCGTGCGGTCGTGGGGTGCTGGACCGGGCGATCGCATTATCGCGTGCTACCTGCCGGGAATCGAGTTTTACGTCGGATTCGCGGGGTGCCTGCGCGGGGGCGTGATCGCTGTTCCAGTGTATCCGCCGGACCCGACGAAGCTGACGCGGGCCCTCTCGAAGCTGGAGCTCGTCGTCGCGTCGTGCGGCGCTCGCGTCGCTTTGTGCGACGACGCCGTCGCGATGATGCGACTGACGACGGGCCTCGTTTACGAATGGCCCGCCGAGCTTACGTGGCACAGCACGCAGGGGATGCGCCGAACTTCGGAGGTCTTCGCGCCCGCGCCCCTCGCGTTTCTCCAGTTCACGTCTGGCACGACGTCCGACCCCAAGGGATGCATGATCTCGTTCGAGAACCTCGATCACAACGTGTGCTCCATAATCCTCCCGAATAACGCCAAGTTGTTCGGGATGTCGAGCCGATACGACGGCGCGCGGCCCGTCGGGCTGTCGTGGCTCCCGCAATACCACGACATGGGGTTGGTAGCGATGCACCTCGCGCCGTTGGTCGGGGGGTACGAGATCGTCTACATGTCGCCGCTGACGCTCCTCGCACGACCGGAAATCTGGTGTGTCGCGTGCACCAAGTTCCGGCCACTCTACTCTGGGGGGCCCGACTTTTTTTTCCGGCTCGTCGCGAGGCGAGGCATCGAGAAGGCGAGGACCTTTGACCTATCGAGCCTGTTGTGGCTGGGGAGCGGCGCCGAGCGCCCGCGGCCGGATACCATGACGACTTTTTTTGACGCGATGCGTCCGGCGCACCTCGACCCCTCGACCATCGTGGGCACGGGGTATGGCCTGGCGGAGCACGTTGTCGGCGTCTCGTCGTGCTTCCGCCGCGTCGACGACCTCGTTACGAGCGCCGCCCGTCCCGACCTCGCGTGCTGCGGCGAGGACATGTCTGTCGTCCTCAAGATCGTCAAAGACGCAAAAGAGGTGCGCGCCGGCGAGATCGGCGAGATCTGGGTCTCGTCCCCGAGCGTCGCAGAGGGCTATTGGGGCAAGCCCGAGCTTTCGGCGGCGGTCTTCCGCGCGCGACTAGACGACGACGACGACGAACGAGTAGAGTACTTGAGAACGGGAGATCTGGGCTTTCTCGACGAAGACGGTCGCCTGTTCGTGTGCGGTCGCCTCAAAAACATGATCGTGATCCGCGGCCGGAACGTGTTTTCGGAAGACGTCGAGGTCGTGGCGCAGGAAGCACGACCGAACGACATCCGACCGGGGTGCGTGGCGGCGTTTGGCCGCCGCGACGACGACGACGACGACGACGACGACGACGATAACCTCCTCACGGTCGTGTTCGAGCTTCGAGACGACGCGCGAGAGAGGTTCGAGCGCGTTGCTCGGGATGTCGCGGCTGCCGTGTGTGCCGAAGTCGGGACGCAGCCTCGCGTCGTGGCGATCGAGGAGAGAAGCATCCCCAAAACCACGAGCGGCAAGGTGAGGCGCCAGGCGACGCGCGACGCGCTCGCGGCAGGCGAGCTCAAGGTGATCTCGAGGTGCGTCGCCCAAGACGACATCGTCGTCGTCGGCGCGGGCATCGTGGGTCTCGCCTTCGCGCGGGACGCGGCTGCTCTCTTCCCGCAGCGCACGATCGTGGTCCTAGAGGCATCCGACCGCGTCGGCGGGGTCTGGCGCCGCAACGCCTACCCCGGACTCAGACTTCACGCCCCGGGTGCATCCTACCGCTGCCTCTCGGTCGCGCCAAAGTGGGGCAACCGCCGACCCTCGGGGGAAGAAGTGCTCGAGTACGCGCAAACCCTCGCCAACCACCCGCGGATCGAGGTCCGGACGGGGGTTGCCTACGTCGGCCGCGACGCGACGGACGACGCGATCTTGGTGAAGACGGCCGGCGGCGAAACGCTCCGCGCGGCGTTTCTCTTCTTGAGCACCGGCTACTCGCTCACGTCGTGCGGTCAGCCGGTGATGCCTTGCAGTAATAAGAGCCGCGTCGTCGCGCACTCGAGCGCCGTCGACGAGCAGACGCTGTCTGCTGCCGACAGGGTGGTGGTCGTCGGCGCTGGGAAGACTGCGCTGGACGTGTTGCAGGGCCTCGATCCGGAACGAGGCGTCGTGTGGGCGCATCGCGGCCACGTCGCGTTTCTGGATCGCGACGTCGTCGAAGCCGTCGACGACGACGGCGAGGAGATAACGGCAAAGCTCGCGCAGTTTCTGACGACTTCCAAGCGAGTCGAAGACGATGATTTCTTGCTGAGGTGCGACGGTCCCATGACGCGGCGCGCGACCAAGTTCGCCGGCGGCATCGCGAGTCGCGCGGAGATTGCGCACGCGAATCGGTTCAAACAGATGCGCCTCGTCTCGATGACGGTCGACGACGGCGTCGCGCGTCTTCGAGGGGAAGACGACCAGACCTTGACCGTCGACGACGACAAAAGCCGCGTCGTGTGCTGCACCGGCCAGCGCAACGACGCGGTTTTTGTCGACGAACCAAGCGTCGCCTCGGCATGTTTCTCGTCTCTCTCGGCGCCGCTCACCGCGCTCGTCCCGCTCGCGTTGGCTCTCGAACACGTCTCGGGAGGAAACGGATCGACGGCGAGGAGCCTCGCGAGTCGGCGGGCGCGATTCGAGCGCGCGCACGCGTCGATCACCGACCCGCGCGCGCTCGACACCAGTCGCCTCGCGTTCTTATCGACAGCCTGGACATCGTCGGTGCTGCGCGACCTCCGCTCGCTCGACGTCGTCTTTCGCCGCGAATGGACTAGGGAATGGTGCGAACGCGACCTCGACGTCGCCGACACCTTGCTCGCCCTAGGGGCGCGCCAGGCCTGGTTTGCCGCCGCCAAGGCAGTGCCACCAGCCCCAAAGATGACCACCCCTCTTCTCGAAATTTACGCCGACGACAACGCGCTCGGCCTCGGGTCGGTGCTCTGGGAACTCTATCGAGTCGAGGCCGCGTTCTCGCTGCGCCCTCGACGCGATTGCCCGAAGAACGAAGACTCTGGAGACGTTGTGATGGTCGCCGACAGTCTAGTCGTCACGAGTGTGTATGGCATCGTCGCCTATCTCGCCGAGGAATTCGGAGATAGTGGGATCCTCCTCGACCTGCCGTCTTCGTGGCGGCCGTGGCTACTGTTCTGGGGTTCGGGCCAACTCCCCGTCGGGACGCGCTTTGTGGACTTTATCTCGTCGTACGCGGTCCTCAAAAATGCCTCATCGAATCTCCCAAAGGCAGCCAACGTCGACGCCCTCGTAGACGCGTGGCGCCAGCTTCTTGTTTCTCTAGACGTCGACGACGAGCCTTTCTCGATCGTTCGCGTTCTCTGCCTCCCGATTGCGCTGGCGCTCGACGTTCTCGATTTCGACTGGTGGCACCACGGCCTCAGAGATGTCCACGCGTGGCTCGTCCGAGTTGCCGCCGCCGAACCCCTTGCCAAACTCGCGTGCGAGCGAATTATTACAAACTACCGGTCTCTGGCCGGCGCGTTCGAGCGACAACAGCATCAGCAGCAGCAGCAGCAGCAGCCATCTTTGTCGACGTTTCGAGGTGGTAGCGGTGGTACCACCGCGGCGGTCGAACGTGCTCGCGACGCAATCATTTACGCCCTCACGACCGAGCTGGGTGACGCCAACTACGCGCCAGCTACCAAGTTGTTGGACCTCGGCCTGTCGTCTCTCTCGCTCGTTCGTCTTCGCGAGACAGTCCTCGAGCGGCTGCGTATCCCGCAGGACGCCCTCTCTCTTCAAGACCTGATCATGATGGGCCCCTCTATCCAAGCCCTCGCCGAGGGCATTACAACCAAATTGCAACAACTGTCCTCCTCCGCGACAGAATCATCTTCACGATCCTCGACCAAGCACGACGACGACGACGACGACGACGACGACCAAGGGGAGGTGCAGCAGCAGCAGCAGCAGGAACCGGCGCCAGAGCTGGAAATGGCCGCCGCGTGCTGGGTCCTGGGCACCGTCTACGTCATTTTTGCCTTCTGGCTCGCCCTCTGGCTCAGCACGAGGCATCTCGATAACCTCATCTTTGCCTGGTTGACCGCGTCCAGCTCGCTGACGGCGATCTCGTGCGCGACTCACCACCTCGTCCGCGTCGCGTTCCTCGACGGTGCTTCGAAGATCCCGTTGCGGTCGCCCGCATTCGTCGCGTGGTGGGTCACGCAGCGGCTTCATTCCATAAATTGCGTCGTTTTTCTCGATATGCTTCGTCGCACGCCGCTCCTCAACGTCTACTTTCGACTCCTCGGAGCCTCGATCGGCTCCGAAGTCGTCCTCGACACGGCGCAGCTCCTCGACCCTAGTCTCACGCGCATCGGCGCTCGCGCGCGCGTCGGGCCGCAGACCGTCGTCAGAGCGCATCGATTCGACGCTAAGCGAGGCATCCTTGAGTTGGACCCAGTTGTTATCGCGTCGGACGTCGTCGTCGGGACGCGAGCGGTCGTCGGCGGCGGCTCCGTCGTGCCTAGCAACTCGCGGGTCTCGTCGCTTGCCGTCGTGAGCGCTGCGACAAATAAATATTCTAGGAGGACAGCACCTCCTACTGCTGCTGAAAAAGCATCATCGTTTTTCAAAGACACGGCGATGCTGCTCGTTGCACTCTACCTCACGCTCGTCGGCTGCCGCGTAGCCGCATATATCCCGCTCCGCGTCGCTAGTTCTTTCATCGGGGTTTTGCCAACAACGGCAATGACTTTCGGGGCTGTGGTGCATCCGGTCGCCTTCCTGTTCCTCGGGATTCAAAGTGCCGAGATCCTACGGCTCGTCCTCGCTCGTAACTTCGCCGAACTCCTCGCCGCGGGCGTCGTTCTCTCGGCCGCATTTGCTGTCTATCATTTTCTCGTCCTGAGCCTCTTGGTCCCGGCCTATTGGGCTCTCCAGCTCTGGCACAAGGCGAATGCTCACGACATGTCACGCGGGGCCCTGCTCACGGATGCAGACCGCTTGTTTGCGTCCGTCGCCGACAACTGGTTTGGGCGCACCCCGCAGGTTCTTTGGACAGACGGCATCTTGCCTGCCATCTACCGCGCTGTCGGCGTGACGATGGGGCAGTGGTCGTTTATCCGCACCATGCCAGAACGCTTGCC
This sequence comes from Chrysophaeum taylorii, assembly GCA_029834535.1. Taxonomy (NCBI): domain Eukaryota; class Pelagophyceae; order Pelagomonadales; family Pelagomonadaceae; genus Chrysophaeum; species Chrysophaeum taylorii. The sequence goes on from JAQMWT010000349.1 coordinate 26,229, forward strand.
GTTCGAGTCGTGTAGTATCACCCTAGGCGCAAACGTACACCTAGGCGACACGAGTTTGATGGCGAACGCGACCGGGAGACGAGGCGAGTGCGTGGTCGAAGACAATGCAATCCTTGCCTTCGGGAGTGTCGTCGAGATTGACGCGAGGCTGGAGACGCGCATCGCCGCGAACACACTAGTCGGTGCGATGACGGCTGTCGCCGGCGTGATCGACGCCGGGGGTTCCCTCGTCGTTGATCCAAAGGCCCTCGCGGGCTCTGGCGACCCCGCCGTATCTGGCGGCGGCGGCGGCGAAGAACTCGCGAGGCTGGATCGAGCCGAGGCTGCCTCTGCGCGGGCCGCCTTCGACCTCGAGAGCGAAACGACGTGGGCACAGCGACGAGTGTTCCCGTACGTCGGGAACGCCGCCATGGCCCTGACCGCCGATTTCTGCGTCGTCATCCCCGTGCTTATCGCGATCGTGTTCGCAGTCGCCCTCGTCGGTGATTCTGTTGAGAAGCCGCGCCAAAACTTCGTCGCGTGTGTCTTTGCGATTGCCGCGTTAGTCGCCTTGGAGATGGCGCGCTCTGCACTATGTCGTCCGGACGACGCCGACGACGTATCGCAGTACAAAATCGGCGATCTCACTTATTGGCTTGTCGTTCTTCGCTTGGCACCGCAAGAGAATTTTGCGGGCATCTGCTCGATGTTCCTGACGGGTTCGAGCTTGTACAACGCGCTCCTGCGAACGCGCGGTATGACCGTCGGCCGCGGCGCCACCGTTCTGACGACGTGGTTCACCGAGCCGCAATGTGTAAAGATCGGAGATAACGCTGTTGTCGACGTTGGCACCATCGTCACTGCCCACCAGCTGCGTGGCGCTTGCATCGAGTACGCCGACAGCACCATCGAACGCGAAGCCGTCGCCGACCCGTGGTCCTGCGTCTACGCCGGGTCTACGGTCGCGAAAGGTCAACGCCTGTCGTCCAACACGCTCGCGTCAGTCCTGCCTTCGTAAAGCAGCGGAGGATGTGTTTTCACCACAACCTCTTTCTGTCTCCGTGGTTGGCTTGCCTCTTTCTCTAAATTCCGCTCAGCAACGAGACGAGTCGAGACGAGTCGACACGAACACCCCCCGTCTCTTCTGCTTTCTCGCGTTGGGTATGAAAGAACCACCCGCCGCACTATCGTGCAAAGCTACTTTTGATTGATGCACATACTCGCATGAGTTGTATAACTGCATTTTTATTGCGCTTTGGTGGATTGTTAATAAAAAAGAGCCGACTGCGCTTAGAACAGAAATTGGAGAGCGCCAACCTCGGTCAAGCGCGGACTTCCCAGAGGAAGCGAATTCTGGAAGCGGTGGGGGCGGAAGTAGGAGGAGTAGGAGTGATGATGTCGGCTGGTAGCTTAAGAAGAATGGCACGCTGACGAACAAATAGTTAGTATTTGTTGGATTTGGTTTTAGGAGTGTAATAAACTCAAAGATTATTAAAGGGCGGAGCGTGTGCTGATAAAAGCAGCTTAGATTGGCGGGAGTCCGAGCGGAGAGGAGAACTGGGGTGAGTAGAAGGAAGAACGTTGACGCAATCCGATTGTAGGAAACGGCCAAGCGCGAGCCCGACCGTCCGGGCGCCGCCAGGGACTCGGGAGACGTAGGGTATGTTGGCGTTTCTGTAACGCGTCTTGGCGCTCCCTGAAGTGTGCCTGCGCGTAATCCCGTTGCTGGAGGTGGACGGTGGCTGCACCGCCGTCGACATACTAGAGGCCCGCTAGGAGGAGACGGGCACGCTCGCGGTGCACCGTGATGGAGAGACGCCGATAGACGCGCGTTGTCCGAGCCGCCGTGGCTGCCGCGAGGGAAGGAGCACTCTCCTCGAGGCCAGTGTTGATGCCAATTTGTTGGGCAACACGGTGGAGAAGGCCATGTAGGATGTCGCCGCCTTCTGCGAAATTGCCAACAACAAACCCCAGCACGAGCCCAAACTCCGCGAGACGGTTTCGGAACGGACCCCGCGGGGCTGGCTGCCTGGTCTGGTCGACCCCGCAAAATTTTATTGTCGGCGTGCGCAACGTATTCGCGCTGGATGTCGTTGGCCCGCTTATCGACCGCGCTCGGGTTGCCATCGGCGGTCTGAGGCGTTCGCGTCTACTTTACGCAGGTGCCGTGATGCGAGAATATTAAGTGTGTGATGAGTATCAGGAAAATCGCGGATAGCGATATGGCGAGTTTGTTTAGTAATAATCATACGATGAAGCACCGTTTTGTTGTCCATAAACAACGGTACTGGATCGGTGTATAAGCCATGATCAGACAAAAAGGCGACGGAGCCATATAAGATAGGCAGTGCATCCAAAGAGAGCAGGGTGGCTTAAGTGTACACGCCTGCGTGTTATCTCAGGAAGCTCGATGTCACGCTTTCTACATACATCGTTCACGCGCACTGCATTGACTCGTTACACTTTTAATAAGCCCTTCGTGTCAGCATCTTCGAATCACGAGGACGTACGACGCATGTTCCACGACTAACGCCGACCCCACTGCACAGAGACGTGCACGCTCGCCAAGTTCGGTGCATTCCTCAACAGCACACTCTCGCTCGGCACGTCACTCCTCATTCGAGGAAGCATGTCGTCAGCCCGCACCTTTGCACTGCACCCCTTCGGGTTGTTACTCCGGTTATTTCACCGCTCTGGTCACTGCACCTCTATATCATCGAGGATGCAACCAGGACGTCTGGCAACTACACTGTCCTTGGCTCCTTTACACTTGGGGACTATGATCCCGGAGGAGACTCGCACTCTCCTTTCGAGACCTCCCTTGTCGCTTTCCCGCACTGGACTCCACGTATTCCAGACCGGAAATTCTCTCAAATGGCTCCTCAGCCCACGCACCCATCTGCAATCAATCACTCGCGGCCCGTTTGGCTGACCGCACACACTTCACTTCCTTTGCCACTGATTTCGGATTGCTCGCACTACGCGATCTTGCCGTAGAGCACGACCCGCTTCTCGATGCTCTCCACGTCACCGCTTTTGACACCCCGACATTTGTCATTTCAACAGACGCTCCGCGTCGCCACGTGCATCATCAAGACCTTCGTATCACCAACATAAGCCGCTCGCGCCCACGACTTGCCGCGCACGCCTTACGAGGGCGCATATCAACTGGTGAGCTCACACGTCTCTCGACGCATTTCCCGAAGTCTGGCATTGCAAGTCTCTTCATGGCAATCTCTAATGCCAAGACGACTACCGCGAAGCAACCATGTTTCTGGAATTTCCCAGCCACGGCAACCGCGAGCCAATTAAGCATTCAGCTACCCATAGCCATTGCTCGAAAACTATGTCTCGTCGCGCTCACGGCAACGACTACTTTTTTAAAGTCTTTTCGTGGACAAAACGACGACAGATGAGATCACAACGGCTAGGTACACCAGTCAGTCCATTAACGTAGCAGACAATGCAATGAACACCAGCTGCAATGCAATCAGCTCCAGACTAAGAAGACGGTGCCCAAGTCTCACGTACAGCCACTTGACTTGACCACGCACAGCTCCAGGCGCCAGCCTCACTCACAGCTGATGCACCCCATCCGATTGACCTGTCCATCAGACATGTCCTGATCGCAGAAGGATCACTGCAGGACGTACGGACACATCACCGCGATTGCACGCATTGGTGTATCATGCCTATCCGGTCACGATGAAACGATGCTACATCTACGTCTGCTCCCTTCGCCTCTGGAGGACAGACAAAGGCTGCCTTCCAACGTTCCAGGCACAACTGATCCGCCCCCTGCCGCAGCAAACCATGTTAGCGCGGATGATCTCGCTTTCCTGCACGACTGTAGTCAAACGTTAAACGTTAGCATAAGTGCCAGAATTATACGCACTTGCCGGAATCTTACCAGCACGGCTACCTCAGCCAGATAGCTAACTGCGCCGCCTCGGTCTCCCCTGACACTACGTCGATGCATTGCTCCTTAGCGATCTCTTCCTGTAATCTCTTTGACGACTTCAATCTCGAACATGCATTTATCTCGATGAGATGAAGTCATCTCGAGCATGTTCGAGATTCAAGTAGTCGTCCAAAAATCCAACTTATTCAATTCCACAGGAGCTTTGGCCACCAGACGCTACTTACGTGTGCATGGTTTCTCCCACGGTTTCTTGCAAATCTCTTACCTATTGCAGAGATGAGACGCGCCCATCTTGTGCGCCTATGCTCGCATTCCCGTTTGGGACACGAGCATTCATGTCAGATGTTTACGCACGTGGTCTCGCCATACACGACAACCTGGATCGAAGTGGACTGCATTCCACTCTCATCTCCGAGCCTCACCTCCGACATGCTGGTTCTCGCACTGTTAGAAGACAGCCCTCTCTCGTCTTCTCCAGCCACCACCGATTCGAAAGACGCCGTCCGTACTATGCCGACTAAAGCCCCGACACAGCACTGGCTCTTGCGCACCCACGACGGCACACTCTCTCGCCGCCTCTCTCGGTTTCGACTAGCCACATAGCGCCATCTTCGTGGCACACTCGCCGTCAGCTGAGATGCACGATAGCTTGCGCAATACGACACCCAAACATCTTTTGTTTCAGGTTCAACACAACACTGTCTTCTCGGTCATCGCCTACGCGCCCAACCTGACCGCCACTCGGGTGGTTCTGCGCTCGTTCCGCAACCACGGTCTCTCTCGCCGCCTCGCCGGAAACTCGCAGATTTTACCACGTTGGAAATACGAGGGCGCATTCGTTTCTCCGCTCCGACAAGAGACCTGTTACGACCCATGTCAGCCACGCTTTCTACGGCTATTCTGGCGCTACATCGGAACCCACTCTGAGACACGTACTAAAGTCGCTCTTCGTGCGGATCTCCGTCACACGACTGGATCTGATGCTCCTCCCCGCATCTGTCCACCGCATTTCGCGATTCGTGATGACACTAAAGTTTGTCCTCGATGCAACTCGGAGCTCCCTACGCTCTTTCGTCAGCTTCTTCCAGGCTACACTTCTCACGGTTCAGCTTACGCGGTCCCGCCTCGTGGGCTGCTGCATGCGAATCATGCTTTATCGTGTCAACGTCACGTGCCGCATTCGTCGCCCGTCCCACGCACAGCGCGCACGCCTATTACCGACAGACGCACGATGATTTTCATTTTATTGCGACGTACCTCCCGACACCAAAAACTTTACGTTGAAGATCTGCACCTCTATGGTTCGATTGCAGAGACACCTCGCGCGACGTTCCATCTCAGTCCTGTCGACGATTCGCATCTTTCGATACTAATACCCGAAGTCCATTTAAGACGCAATCCAGTTTGCACTTGCATTTTATATGCTCTTGCGACGCACCCGGCTCGCTCCTCGCCGTTCATACCGCATGTTCCGCTTTGCAAGCCCAACAGCACTCAGAGCTTACATGCTGCTATTGTGATTCACACCCAGCCGATATTCTCCGTAGTGTCAGCCAGGAGAATTCTTTCCCAATCTATTATTCAGTTTGGACGCGCCATATGCTCTCAGCACCACCCAATCTTCTCGGACAGTCTTACCCCTATGTCAATTGTCTCCCACCAGGTTCACAGTGTCTTTGGACATCTCCCGTCCACAGCTTGCTCCTCTTTTGAAACACATACTCCCACCATGTTGTATGCTGAATAGCTACGGCATATCGGACTCCCCCTCCAGTCGAATGCCTCATCTTTCAGTCACTGCACAAGTCACCAGGGATGCACCGCGCCCGCTTGCGTTTGTACATCAAGGGAAGTTTGATTCTGGCGAAATAGATTCCGGACATGAAACAGATTCTGGACACGACGACTTTTGTCGCGTAGAACATGCCCTTGCAGTCGAACGCACGGGATACGACTCTTTACACGCCTTTAAAGTCAGCACTTACAATGTGTTGCGATCTCTTCCAGGTCAAGACAATGTCTTCGCAGCACCCTCTTTCGCCTTCAAGCACTCAGCTCCGTCTACTAACTCTTCTGCGCAGGACACACGTTTGTATCCACCATCGCACAGGGTACAGTACTCGAAAGCGTCAGTCCCAGTTGAATTATCTTTTGACGATAGTAACTCTCCACCAGACAACGTTTTCCCAGGTCCACAGTCGAGATAGAGGACTACCATCAAGACTCTAGAATCGTGAAGGGATCATCTCGGAATCGTTCTTTCTTTACTGGCCACCCCCCTGAAGACGACGTTGTCCCGATGTCGACATCGCACGATGATTATTCGCAAGTCGTTTTCGGCACTTCTAGTCTAACTCCGACCGCGCCGCACTGTACTCAAGACGACAACCTTGACTCATATGTGATAGACAATTCTGGATCTCTCATCTTCCAGAAACAGTCCCGCACTGCGTATTGTCACAGCGAAAAGTTACCTCGCTAAACCTAACCCAGACTTTGTCAATTGGTCATGTCTGATCACGCTAGCAAGCTCATCATCTTCTTATCAGCGCGCTCAGTTCACGCATGTCTTCAGCTGCAGTAGACTCTCGTTATCTCGACCTCAATCCAAGTTCACTTATCGACACGACATTCGATCGCCGCACACACCACGACTTGATGTATGCCACACTCATGCTCGACCGCGATACTAGTGCATTCGCTTCTCTCCTTGCGCACACACGCGATTCTACTGGCGGCATTACATCAGACATCATTTTCCATGATGTTTATAAGGTCACTCCGGTTATTATTTCTTCGTTGCTCACTGGACACAATGATGATAATAAGACCTCCATTAGTTCAGGGAACAGGCTAGTTCCCCTAGCCTCAGCACACGACAGACGACGACACGTATAACTCTACCTAGTTTAACATTTAAGTCTACATACCTATGGGATGCGCTCGACCATGATGATGATGATGATGATGAGCTTGACGCAATAAGGACTATTTGATTATTGGACGGGGTATGGCCGCGAGGCGCAGACGGAAGGTTATCGACGAGTTGGTTGTCAGTCACATCGCGGTCTCCTCGTCGCATGGCGACTAGCTTGATGATCACTCTCCGCCGACCCACCTTTCGGCGCCCCTCGTCTACAGGCCCGTGATTCCGGACTGGCTCCTGTCGGTCCGGCCTGGCTCCCATGCTCGGGAGAGGTCTGAAGTTAGTTAGTTAGATTATTGGTGAAAAAGAAAGAATAAGGGTAAGGAAGAGATGTCGTTTTCAACGGACAGCATCGGACCTAGAGTCAGCAGATTTCTCTGCAAGCAACATGAGCGTGAGCCACGTGGGAACGCCGCGCAGATTTGCAAATTGGCCGGCTGCTTATTGTAGTCAGCAGAGTGGTGCGTTGCGTAGGTAGCTGTGTGTTCCAAGCAATATGGCTCAAAGACCCAGAATCGACGAGCGCAGAGACAAAAAAAAATCATCAAAGGGGGCGGCAAAGAAGAAGCAAGCAAGCAAGCAAGCAAGCAAGAGAGCGCAAAAAGGGGATGGTAGAAAGGAGAGAGAGGAACAGATAGAAAAAAGAGAAGGGTTGAGGGCAGCAAAGAAGGAAGGGAGTAGGAAAAAAGCGAATGGAAAGAAAATGAACTGGGAAGGTCGAGAAGAAGGGTTAAGGAAGAAGCGAAAGGGACGACCCAAAAAAAACACCAAGGTCAGATGGGAGAAGTAGGGTAATAAGGTAGTAGACGTCAGTCACCACGCCAGAGCAGGCCGGGGGAAAGAGAAAGGGGAGAATAGAATCGGACTGCAAACCCGACGCATAGCATAGACCCGCCTCTCTCTCCGACGAACCTAGTATAGACACTGTGGACGACGATTGCGAGACTTCGAGGGCACCCTGGTGCACAAATGTGGTGGAAAGAGGGGCCTCCGCTTTCTCGAGGAGCTCCGCTTTTTGTCCGGAAAGAAAGAAAGAAAGAAAGAAAGAAAGAAAGTCTCATTTCATGAATTATCGACAGTTCGGCGCTGACGCCCGGAGAGAGAGCCCGTACGCGCCTACGCCGCATTGCGACGCGATCGTTCGCCGCCCGTCCTTGCACTCCTCGAGAGAGAGGAGGGGGAGGATACGGTGGTCTTAGAGAATTCACTAGCTATTATTACCATCTCCGAGAGTGAGGCAAGCGCTAGCGGGTCCACTTGGTGATGACGCGCTTCCTTTCAGGGCTCCGCTTGCCAATGAACATGAGACCCTCGGGATGGAGCTCGGCGCTGAACTTTGCGGTTTGCGGGGATGGCGCGGTGTGGAGCAGATCAGCGACCGAAACGATACCGATCAGGCGCCTCGGGGAGTCGCCCTCCACAACAGGAAGATGTCGGATGTTGCGTGCTTTCATGATGTCAATAGCTTGCTGTCTCGTGTCTTCTGGGCCGACGCACACTACTCTTTCGGAAGGCGTCATAATTTGCGTTACTGGCGTGGTCGCCAACGGATATCGCGCGTTGTGCGTCGCGCGCATGAACTTGAGGAGGTCGCGATCCGTCACGATGCCGGCAATCGTCGAGGTCTCGGTGACGATGAGCGCGCCGATGCGATTTGTTACTATTTTCTCGAGAGCGTCAGCAACAAACGCCGCCGTCTCTATCGTCCAGATCGGCTCCTGCGACTTCAAGTACCGCTTCAGGTCGCGGCCCTTGAGGCCGCCTCGTTTCGTCTCGAGCACGGACGCCATCGTCTCGTTGGCGGCGAGCCATCCGGCGAGCCGCGAGAGAAGTCGGCTCATGACCCCCCTCGAGTAAGGATAAGGGTTTGGGTTTTTAGGGTAAATTTCTTCCGACCAGAAAGGTTCCGTGCGTGTGATAACGCCAAAGATAGATATTATTATGCGGCTGAATGTGCAAGTCGAGTACGGCGAGGCCCGCATGAAGATAGTGGTGCCGTGCGGGAGCGGGGAGCAGAGCGTCAAGTGGCTGGCGACGGTGGCAACCCAGCGGTTCGGTAGCGATCACGCGCCGCACGGTCGAGTGCGGTCGCGGGACACGATGTGCGTTGTTCCCTCAAACCAGCAGTTGCAGCCAAGTCTCGTGTGCACGGAGGATGATGACTTTTTTCACCCCGAGGCCAAGGTGGGAGATTGCTTCGTGGACGGCCAGAGCGTGAGGGTGGTGATCGCGCCGCGAGCGAAGGTTGACGAAGCGGGCGAGCCGATCCAGACGAGATGGCAGATCATCGCGAACACTCACTCCGAGGCGAGGCTGGCGCAGCGCGCCGCTGCGTTGGAGGAAGAAGAGCGCGTGCGGGACACCAAGCTCCGGCAGAGGGAGCACGAGGCCGAAGAACGCAAGTTGGAGGATAACAGGACAAAGGCAACGCTGATGAGAGAGCTGATTCGCCAACAGTTGCCGAGCCGAGAGCAGCTGGAGACGTTGATGCGAAAGGAGTGGGAGCACATGAATCGGCGGGGACTGATGGACGCGTGGATCCGCGCCGATCGCGAGAAGGAAAAGGTGTTCTCGAAGCTCAAGGAGAACCTGCTCTCGGTGCTGGAGCTGTTCCGGTTCTACGGCGCGTCGACGACGGGCGCGAACGACGCTCATCTGATGGAATTTGTGGAATTTTGTGCCTTCTGCCGCGACGTGGACTTGTTTGGTGGGAACAACGACTTGATCAACCACACCACGCTCGCGGGGGCCTTCGCGGAGTGCGCGGGCGTCGACATCGCGGACGTGAAGCGCGCTCACTTCGCGTTCGGCGACTTCCTCGCGTCCTTGATCTGGCTCGCGCTCGCGACCAAAGGGGGTTTGGGCACGAAAAAGCCCAAGTCATCGGCCGTGCCCACGAGCAAGGAGGCAATCGATTCGGCGCGGCGGACCTTGATGCGGACGCGGGACGTCTCGCAGGTCGGGTCCGCGTTCTCGACCTCGAACGCGCTGCAACAGCTCTTCGACGACAACCTCTCGCAGGCCTTTCGGACCCGCCAATCCCAGTTGATCGGGCCCATCACCAAAGAAAAGCTCGCGACCGACGAGATTCTCGCCATTTTCTACGTTCACAGGCAGCAGCTCCAGGACGTGTACGCGACCTATCTCGGCGGCGGCGCTTCGGTCGTCCCCCCGCCCGACTCGGACGACTTCGACGTCAACGTCGGCTACATGACGATGAACGAGTACGTGGTGCTCCTCGAAGACTCGAAACTGATCGGGTCCTCGGGGGGGGACGACGACCACGACCTTTTGACGATGAAGGAGGTGCGCCAGGCCTTTGCGGGCGCGCAGGACGACGTCGTCGTCGACGACGACGCCGCCGCCGCCAAGCGGCCACCCCCGGCCGCCACCAGCACCCATAAGCAGCAGCACCAGCCGCAGGACAACAACAACAACAACAGCAACAACAACAACAACAACAACATTGCCGCCGCCGCCGTCGCCGCCAACGCGACTACGACGACGACGACGACGACGACGACCAAGGTGGTGGTGGTGACCTCGCAGTCGCAGCTCCTGTCGTTCGCGGAATTTCTGGAGGTCGTGCTGCGGCTCGCGCTCCTCAAGTGGGACGGCGACGCGCTCACCACGGCCCAGAAGGTGACCATGGCCATCAAGGCCATCCTGAGCAACGCGTTTAATATCGCCGAGGCCCGACCCGCCCCCAGCTCCCGCCCAACAACAAGCAAAAGAAAGTAAAACAACGAGGTGTTGTATCAATAGGATCGCCCCCAGAGGCACCAGCAGGTCGCGGGTTTGCCGGTGAAGAAGCAGGTCGTGGATCCGTCGGGGAGGTCGGTGGGCTGGTCGTGCGGTATGCAGAGGGTTTTGGCGGCGAGGGAGGTGGCCGTGCGGACGTCCTCGGCGTCCATGCCGGCTCTCTGGAGGGCCTCGAGCTTGGATTTTTCCTTGACGTCCTCTTCGGCCCGTTGGTTTTCGGGTCCGCACCACGGCGTCAGGACGAGGCAGTCCTGGTCGAGGGCCGGGACGAAGTCGGCCCATTCGGTGACTTGTTTGAACTTGGCGTCGCGGGCGGCCGTCGCGTTCCGGAACATGGTGCGGTGGATGTCGTCGAGGTCCTCGTTCACGACGGCGGCGAGGTCGGCGACGGGCACGACTTTTTTGACGCCGTCGACGCGACGCGCGAGCGTCGCCTGGTTGCCCTCCATGTCGCGGGGACCCACCTCGATCCGGATCGGCACGCCCTTTTGCTCCCAGTGGTTGTACTTCCAGCCGGGGGAGTAGTTTGGGCGGTCGTCGACCCGAATCCTCAGACCTCGGAGCGCGGATTCGACCTTTTTCACCAAAGGAGCCAAATCGTCGAGGGTACACGTCTTGTAAACCAACGGAATTATGACGACTTGAATGGGCGCGACGCGCGGCGGCAACACGAGACCCTGGTTGTCGCCGTGCACCATGACCATGACGCCGATCGACCTCGTCGTTAGGCCCCACGACGTCTGCCACGGAATCAACTTCCCGCTTTCGCTCTCGACTCGAACGTCGTAGATTTTGGCGAAGTTCTGACCCAAGTTGTGAGACGTCGCCCCCTGGATCGCGCGGCCCGAGCCGGCGATGTACGCCTCGACGGTCGACGTGCGCAGACCGCCGGCAAACTTTTCCTTTTCGGTCTTGGTGCCTCGTATAACCGGCACCGCGAGCAACTCCTCGTAAACGTATCCGTAGAGCGCCAAGATGTCCAAGACCATCTCGTCGGCCTCCTCGAGGGTCGCGTGCGCCGTGTGACCTTCCTGCCACAAGAACTCCCGGCTCCGAAGAAATGGGGTGGGGTATTTGAACTCCCATCTCACCACCGAACACCACTGGTTGAGCTTCAAAGGCAGATCGCGGTGGCTGCGGAGCCACTTGGCAAACTCTGGGTACATGATTGTTTCGGAGGTAGGCCGGATGGCGATCGGCTCGGTAAGGTCTGTCTGACCAGACCGCGTCACCCACGCGACTTCCGGCGCGAAACCCTCGACGTGGTCTTCCTCCGCCTCTAAGGCACCCTTCGTGACGAACATCGGAAAGTAACAGTTATCGACGCCGATTTCTTTGATTTTCGCGTCGAACCACTTCTGGATCAGCTCCCACACCCCAAAGCTCCAGGGACGCAAAATGTAACACCCGCTGATCTTGCCGTACTCGATCATCTCCGATTTGCTAATCACCTCGGCGTACCATCCGGCGAAATCTTCCTCCTTGGTCGCCAACAACCTGTCGAGCGTCTCCTTCGTCCCTTTCTTGTTCCGAAGAGGCGCTGTTGGCTTCTTGCCTGCTGCTGACGATGATGATGATGCCGAGCCCGACGACTTTTTGACCTCCTTGCTAAAGTCGATGATCTTGGGCTCGTGGCCGATCTGATCGAGGAACGAGACCAAGTCCGAAGACGAGACCGAGACCGACCGGTCGCACCGCAGGGGGTGGGTCGTCACAAACTTCGCTTTCAGCAATTCGGCGTCGAGGGCGACCGTCACTACATTATCGATATCGTTGATGGCCGCGTATGGCGTCACGGCGCCCTTGGCAACACCCAAAAAATGACAATCCGTAAGTCTAAAGTTGCACTTCTCCCCCGCGCCGAGACGCAACGGCAGCGTCTTCATGTCGACGGTTCGGTCCGGCGTCACGCACACCAAAAACGAACCTACCTTCTTATCCTTCAGCAGAAGGTTCTTTGTCAGCACGCCCTCGACGCGATCACCCAACACCTCCATCATCGACTCCACCGTTGGCACCTCGGGATGAGCGTACGTCGTGTGCGCAATCTTCAGCTCCCGCAGCTTGGCGAGCACGACATTATCGGCCTCGTCTTCGATCACCGCGACACCATCCTTCGCGCGTCCGGCCTCGAGAACATGGAACTTCTGCGTCTTGGCGACGCGCATCGCAAAAAATCTCTTCTCAAAAACTTACCCTTTCCCCTCCTTCTTTCTCAGAACTCTCCTTCATAATAGTAGACAAAAAAAAAAGCCTCGACGCCACTACGGGATTATTAGCCCACGCTTATTAGCCCACGCGCATTGGGCGCCGGCCTCTCCTTACCTACTTCAGTTAGCCTGAATCGACCTGGAATTTATTGGCGGAGGCAATGACTTCGCTCGGAAACCTCGTGTGCCAACCCGCCCCCTTTCGTGGTGGACTGGTCGCTACGTCCCACTCGCGCGCGGCGCCACCTACGCGGGTGTCCATATCGAGCAGGTTTCGGCATGGCTGAACCGCAGATAGACAACGCGGAATCTTCTTTGCGGTCTAGGCCGTCAGAGCACATACGACGCACATATCGCCGCTCTTTGTGCGTGGTGCATCGACCCGCCTCGCCCTCGAGCCGATCAGCTGCATACGCTCGGCGACCAGCTCCCCAACATGCCCGTCGCCGACACAGGCGGGCCCCCGAGGTTCACCTTCTTTTTTTAAAATTGTTGAACGCGCGGACGTCTCGAGAGAGGAAACAGCCGCGCCGGTGCCGACCGATCCCGCGCCGACGCAACGCCGAAAGGATGCCCCCAAGCCTGGTTGAGAAGGTGAGAAGCAGACGAAAGTTAGTGAGCGAGAGAAAACCGAGCTGGTGGCAAGGACACGATCCGCCCACGAGGAGGCCGAGCTCGAGACCAGAGGCAGGAGGAAGAATCGCGGGCTCGCCTCGCTTTCGGGTGGATAAGCGGTATCACGACAACCAAGTTACTGTGCGTGCTGGTGTCTTCGACCCTCATCAAATCGCTCACCTTCTCGTTTTTCCTCTGGACCTGCGGCGGCAACCGAGAGAACAAAAGAAGGAACATGCCGCGGTCGTCGTCGAATTAGCGCGCTCCGAGGCAATCGCACAGGATCAGATCGAAGCTACGGACGACGAGTGCACCCGCCTGGCCGAGGAAGCCGCCAGCGCCTCAGAGGACCGTCGGAAGGCCAAAATTCGCCCGCAGCTCGAGTTGCACAACAGTCCCCAGAAAGTCGAGGGGCAATACGCCAGAGCTGGCGTGGCTGCTGCATCTCGAGCCGACGAGCAGGTCATGGTTCTGGAACGACACCGAGCTCAAAAGAGGCCAACCTCGAGTTGTTTGGAGAGGCGGCTCGAGGAGAGAGAACAATCGGTTTTTTGTCGTTCTTCTTACGGCGGCGAAGCAGGGAGCCTAATCAGATGCCAAAACTTACCGCGAGTGACCCCGCTTGCACGTACCGACAGTTTCCCATTCGCGGGCGCGAGCCCACACCCACCTTGAATGTGCGCAGTGCGACAACGCCGAATTGCGCGCCGCGATCGACGTCCCGCGTAAGGAAGGCAACGTGACTTCCGACATCACCAAGTCAAAGACTTGGGTCCCAATAAACTCCAAAGTACAGCGCCGACCGCAAGCACGCCTTGCTGGACGCTGCGGGTTGCGAATTGTACGGGTCGGCTTCCCTTCGTGTTATAAATAGCCGCTGGCTGCACAATAATTGCGGATTCGCGACCTCTGCAAAAATCGTGGAGGCACTTGATACGCCGAGTTTGGCCCTGCCTCCCAGAGTCGAAGCTGGGGGCCACGAGCGTCGGCCGCGACAAAAAGTTCATCGAAGCCCAAAATAAAAACCACACCCGAATGAAAGCGACGAGAAACGTCAGCATTTGCGAGCATCGGACATTGTTCGCGGCCTTAACGAGGAAAAGCGAGGGCGTTTCTAGGGCTTCCTCCATTTCGCTAGCTTTCGGACGCTTGGACGCATCGCTCCGAGTCAACGTCCGCCTGCCTTTCAATGCAGACGACTCTTTTTTTTTTTTCCAAAAAAGAGAACGCCACCTTCGAGAGACTGGCAAAGGCGGCGGCGGCTTCGCCTTCGCCTCCTCCGGCTGGACCGAGATGTTCAACGACGACGACAACTCCACAAACTTCTGGATGGTCGCTTCAAGCCTCTCAACACGCAGCGCCAACTCCTTTTCATCATCGGGCGTCGGGGATGTTGGTGTTTTTGCCAGGGACACGGGCGTCGCGGAGGCGCCAGCGGTCGAGTCCAGTACCTTGCCGGCGGTGTTGGAGCCGTTGCTGCCGGAGGAGGTTCCGCAGACGGGGGGCGAGGCGCCGCCAGGAATGGAGATCGCAGATGGAAGAGACGTCCCAAGACTCGCTCGCCACGAGTTTGATCACGACTCTGCGACGGACACTCGCTCGATCAAAAAGTCAGTAAACGATGGTCGTGGTTCGGTGGAACGCAGTCGTCCGGCGAACGTCTGCACTTCGGCCGCATCGCACAGCCGAGCAACTCCAACAACTCGCGCGGACTCTGCCACAAGTCGTAGTCCGACCCCAAGGCCGGCAAGAACTACAAAGTTGAGTTCGCCGCCAGCCGCAGAACCAACGGCACCGCCCGCCTCGTGGCCCCTTCCCTCTCGACTCCTATGGGTCCAAGCACACGGATAGATAACGGAGACACCTTGCTGGGTGGGTCATGCTCAGATCATCGCTCGACGATGCGCCGCCTCTACTTCCAACACACCTGTCACGGTTTCGGCATTTAGGGTCTTGTTTCAGAGTCTTTATCTTCCTAACTACTAATCGACAGATGTTTGTCGACTGCTAAGAGGGGGGGGTGTGTGTGGGGAGCATGAAGGATGTGGGAAGGTTTGTGGGGTATGAAGGATGTGCTTGACGGGTGTTTGTCTCTTTGTCCCTCGATTTAGGGTAAGGATCAGGTAGGCGCGAGAGTAAGGATCAAGGTAGGCGCGAGAGCCAGACAGTGATCCTCCAAGCCGTCTACGGCGACCTCGCAGACTATTTCCACGACCCGCGGCGGCTCGTTTAGCCAGCGCGCCATTCTCACGCCCCGTCGAAACGATGTTGTCGATGCTGACAACGCGCGCATGACCGCGGCCTTTTTTTCCCGGAGACGAGGCGTCGGAGTTCTTTTCGGCGACTAGGCTGGGTCGGAAGACGACGCCTCGCTCTTTACAGTAGAGTTTTCGGGAACTCCCTGACAACCAACGGCATGCTGACTTTGATCGCGAGCTTAATGTCTTCGCAACCTCGACCCGTCGCACGGCCACTGCAACGGTACCAGATACATCATCGATCGCGTCGTGTCACCGAGGCTCCTCCAACCTGTATCCCTTGAGGCCCGCCTACGCCAAACGATCAACAAGAGCCAGGGCTAGACGCCCCGCGAGGTCGGCGTCCTCTCGCCCAAGCCCGTCTTCTGTCACGTCCAGCTCTACGTGGCTCTCTGTCGATCGGCAACCCCGAGGGTATGCTCTTCTGAGTCGACGACTCCACCCTACCCCACACGTGCTGCGCAATACCGATAAGCCCCCTCCCGGCGTCTACACGCGCACTGTAGGTGAACTTACTGGGACCAGGTGAACTTACTGGGTCTAGACATTGGGACTAGGTGAAGTGAGTGACCAGGTGAACTTACTGGGACCAGGTGAGCTTACTGGAGTTTTTTGACAACTCAAACTCAAAGGTTGGCGGCGCGTGCGGATCAAAGCTGCTTAGATTAGCGGAGGTGAGAGCGACGAGCTCAAAGGAGAGTGGGGTGAGTGGGCGTGAGCACGAGTGGGTTTACGCCGGGATAGAGATTGGGACTAAGTCTAAGTGAACTAACTGACCAGGTGAACTTACTGGGACCAGACCTGAACTTACTAGGGTTAGAGATTGGGACTAGGAGAGTGGGGTGAGTGGGCGTGAGCACGAGTGGGTTTACGCCGGGATAGAGATTGGGACTAAGTCTAAGTGAACTAACTGACCAGGTGAACTTACTGGGACCAGACCTGAACTTACTAGGGTTAGAGATTGGGACTAGGTGAACTTACTGGCCTGCACTTGTCCTAACTACTAATCGACAGATGTTTGTTTGTTTGTTTGTCTGTTTGTTTGGTCTTTAAATGTCGACTGCTAAGAGGGGGGGGTGTGTGTGGGGAGCATGAAGGATGTGGGTGGGTTTGTGGGGTATGAAGGATGTGCTTGACGGGCGGAGATAAGTACGCGGGACCTAGTCGGGGTCTGTTTGTTTGTCCCTCGATTTAGGGTAAGGATCAGTTAGGCGCGAGAGTAAGGATCAGGTAGAGCCAGACAGTGATCCTCCAAGCCGTCTACGGCGACCTCGCAGACTATTTCCACGAGCCGCGGCGGCTCTTTCAGCGCGCCATTCTCACGCCCCGTCGAAACGATGTTGTCGATGCTGACAAAGCGCGCATGACCGCGGCCTTTTTTTCCCGGAGACGAGGCGTCGGAGTTCTTTTCGGCTGACTAGGCTGGGTCGCTCTCAAGAGTCGAGTTTTGAACTCCCTGACAACCAACGGCATGCTGACTTTGATCGCGAGCTTAAAGTCTTCGCAACCTCGACCCGTCGCTCGGCCACTGCAACGGTACCAGATACATGATCGATCGTGTCGTTGTCACCGAGGCTCCTCCAACCTGTATCGCTTAAGGCCCGCCTACGCCAAACGATCAACAAGAGCCAGAGCCAGACGTCCCGCGAGGTCGGCGTCCTCTTTCCCAAGCCCGTCTTCTGCCACGTCCAGCTCTACGTGGCTCTCTGTCGATCGGCATCCCCGAGGATATACTCATCTGGGTCGACGACTCCACCCTACCCCACACGTGCTGCGCAATACCGATAAGCCCCCTCACGGCGTCTACACGCGCACTGTAGGTGAACTTACTGGGACCACGTGAACTTACAGGGGTTGGAGATTGGGACTAGGTGAGCTGAGTGACCAGGTGAAACTGGGACCAGGTGAACATACTGGGGTTTTTAGAGTAAAGGGTTTTTAGAGTAAACTAAAAGGTTGGCGGCGCGTGCGGATCAAAGCAGCTTAGATTGGCGGAGGCGAGAGCGACGAGGTCAAAGGAGTTGGTGTGAGCTAGGTGAACTTACTGACCAGGTGAACTAATATGAAACTTACTGGGACCAGGTGAACTTACTGGGGTTAGAGGAGATTGGGACTAGGTGAACTTACTGGCCTGCACTTGTGTTTTTGAATGTCGACTGCTGAAGAGGGGGGGGGGCTTGTTTCAGAGTGCTGTGTTGAAACAAACTCACAGGAAGTGTGGCGAAGTGCCATCACAAAACACGCATCCTTGAAGGCAGATGCAAAATAATGATGTTTCCTGGATACCACCACACGCTCTTTTCTTGGCATATGCGGGGCGCAAAGGTTAAATTTTGACTGATATCTCGTGCGTCAAACGTTATTAAATAAACTGTTACAGTGTCGTTATGACCACAAGGTTCAGGCTGCTGCGTCAGAGAGCGTCCGACGACCGTCAGAAGACGACCGGCTGCCATCGTCGTGTCCCATTGAACGACGTGGTGCCACACGATGTTGTCTGTCGCCCCGAACAAGGTCGTCGAGGAGATCGTCCGCACCATCGACTGCGGGGTTCGAGGCCGGGGGAAGTGGTGGGGTATCGCCGCGTGCGCGGGCAAGCTGTACTGCGCGCCCTACAACTCGGATTCGGTGCTAGTCATCGATCCGCCATCGAACTCAACCACAACCATCGACTGCGGGCTCCGGGGAGGCGGCAAGTGGATCGGCATCGCTGCGTGCGGTGGCAAGCTCTACTGCGCGCCGTGGAACGCCGATGCGATTTTGGTGATCGATCCGTCGCGGCCCGACTTGGCGCGAACCGTCGAGTGCGGGGTTATTCGCAGAAACGTTCGGAACAAGTGGTGCGGCATCGCCGCGTGCGCGGGCAAGTTGTACTGCGCGCCCTACAACGCAGATTCGATTTTGGTTCTCGATCCCTCGAACGCGGACGCCGTTCGGTCCATCGACTGCGGCGGCGTTCGAGGCGGCGAGAAGTGGGCGGGGATCGCCGAGTCTGGTGGTAGGCTGTACTGCGCGCCGTACAACGCGGATTCGATTTTGGTGATCGACCCCGGCAACGCCGACGCCGTTCGCTTAATCGACTTGGGCATTCGAGGAATAGCAAAGTGGGCTGGCATCGCCGAGTCTGGCGGTAGGCTGTATTGCGCTCCCGACGGCGCCGACTCGATTTTGGTGATCGATCCAAAGGCTGATAATGATTTCCGCACTATCGAATGCTGCGGCGTTCGAGGCGTCTGGAAGTGGCGCGCCGTCGCTGCTGCCGCCGCATCGGAGCAAGCGGGCGGCAAGCTGTACTGCGCGCCTTGGCGAGCCGACTCGATCCTCGTGATCGACCCAAAAAACGGCGACGCGACGCGTACCATCGATTGCGGCCTTCGCGGCTCGGCCAAGTGGAGTGGCATGGCCGAGTGCGAGGGCAAGTTTTATTGCGCGCCTTGCAATGCTGATTCGATTCTCCTCATCGAGCCCCCTCCCGTCGTGGTCGAAAAACCACCACCGCAGGAAGCGCTGGAGGTGGTCGTCGTCGAGGGCAAAAGAGACGAACCCCAGGCCTCCGTGGTCGCCCTGCGACGAGCCGCGGAAAGGGTCGAGGCAGCGAGGAACTGTGATATTGCGTGCGATGTTGAGAAAGATGCCGAGCGTGATGTCGTCCTCCTCCTCCTGGAACCGGTGAGCACTGCGATGGCACGGTTCCGCCGCGAGGAGGAGGAGGAGGGGGGTGGTGATGATTCTTCTCGCCGAGATCCGACGACGCTCGGGTTTCTGGAGAATTTTCAGCAACTACGACGCAAAGCTCGTGCCGAAGGCGACAAGCTCGACGAAGCGCAAGATCTCGTTCGCCGTGCGCTTTCCTCCACAACCTCAAAGGAGGAGGGTTGCGGCGAGCTCGAGTCCCTAGTCGAGCAGCGCGACGCCGCGCGATCCGCGTACGCGCGAGCGTTGATTGCGCTCCAAGATGGGTACTCGAGCTCGGACCTCGCGCGCGAGCGCTCTGCCCTCGAGCGCGACGCGGACCTCTTCGAAGCTACTCTCAGCTCTCTGGAGAAGATTAGGAATGAGTTCCAGCAGGGTCGGCGCTCGACGACGACCCCGACGACGATACGCGAGGGGGGAGTCACGAAAGAAGCAGCGGCATTGCGCGAATTTGAGGTTTGGAAGCAGAGCACAGACCCAGACGCCGTCACGGACGCGACGGACAATGCTCTGGCGGACTCCTGGCACAAGCTGCGCGACGTGGCGGAAACGCTGGGCGCGAACGAAGCGTGCGAGGCGTGGAAGGTTTCGTATCTGGTGGCGATGGAGGCCGTCGACCGCGAACTTAATTTCTGGTCGTCGCGCCCGCATCCCTTTTCGCTACTGCCCGTCGACCCCATTCGGAAGGTCGTGGTACCTCGGCTAGGCGCGTGCAGGCGCAACCTGTCAGACCTCGGTCGGGCGGACTCGATAGTCCGCGAGGCTAGTCGCGTCGTCGAAGAGTTTGGCATTGCCGAGGCCAGCGCACTCCTCGGAGACAAGCCCTGGCGCGAAGCGAACAAGCGGCTGCGTGCCGCGAAGAAGATGTTCCGGACATCGCGGCGCGCCCTGGAGGACGCGCAGCACGAGTTGGAAGACGCGAAGTTGCTGGGCGTTGATGATGATGATGATGATGATGATGGTGATGATGATGAATTGGTCCACGACGACGACAAACGAGAAGAAATAGTAGCGCCCCCGCCCGATTTGGCAGTGTTCAACGAAGAAGTGCGCGCCGCGAGGCAGGAGCTGCATCGCGCCCAGCACGCCGCGGAGGACGCGTTGAGCAAATTAATCGACCTAGTTCGGGATCACTATCCCGAGCTCGGGTCGGTCGCGAAGGAAGCGTTCGCGACCGTCGTCGCGCTGTCGCCCGCGCTGCGGAGCGTCGTGCGCCAAGGACGGAGCCAGGAAGATTACGAACGAATCCCGTGGCCAGATAACACCGAGCCTCGAGCATCACGTCACGTCGTGATCGCTTGCGTCTACGACGGGCTCCCGTGCGTCTTGAAACAATTCCACCTTCGAAACTCTTCGGAACGACGAGCCTTGGAGCGCGAGGTCGAACTGCTCGTCGCGCTTGATCATCCAAACATCATCAAGCTCGAGTGCGTTTTTTTTGCGGAAAATTGCCGCCCGGGAGATGCGGAGGCAGTCGTCCAAACTCCGCTCTATCGCGGCGGCACGCTGCGACGCTGGCTCTCCCGACCAGAGAACAAGGTCGACGCGACGGAGACGTCGTTCTCTCGGGTGGGGTCGATGCGCTTCCTAAACGCCGACCATCGTCAGGTCGCGACCACGCACGTTCGGGCCCTCAGGCAATTGCTCGCCGGCCTCTCCTACGTCCATGCCAAGGGTGTCGTCCACGGCGACGTCAAGCTCGATAACGCGCTCGTCGACGTTTCCTCTACGGGGACGTCGTGGACGGTTGTGTTAAGCGACTTCGAAATGAGTCATCGTCGTCGTCGTGAGTGCACTACAGCGCTCGACGGCACGTCGATGGATATGACGACGACGACGGTTGGTGGCGGCACGCGCGGGTACGTCGCGCCGGAACTGCTGGTGCTGCGTGATAACGACGGAGCGCGCTCGACGACGGCGTCGGACGTCTTCGCGTACGGTATCTGCGTTGGCGTCGCGCTCGCCGTCGACGACGCCACAACCGAGCGAGTGCTCAACGAACATTTGTCGACGTACGAAGCAGTCAGCAACAACGACGACGAATCGTTGGTCGCTGCTGTGTTGCGCGCGTGTCTCTCCGCCGCCGCCGACGAGCGGCCGACGTCGAGCGCTCTCGAAGCCTCGCCTTTCTTCGCCGCGAGCGACAAGATCTTAACCGGCCAGGAGGTCGCGGCTCGGAGGTGCGCTGCGTGCGGCACCGCCCGCGTCGTCGGCGTCGAGTGTCGTAGAGGAGGTCATTTCACCTGCGACGAGTGCCTCGGTCCTCGCGTCCTCGCCAACAAGAACAAGGGACGGGTCCAATGCGTCGGCTGCGACGAGTGCTACACGGACACAGCACTCGCGTCGCACGTCCCTAAGCACGTCTTCGAGGCTTATTTCGCGGCCAAGCAGCGGTCGGTAGAGCAGCGGATCACCGCAGACCTCCGAGCTGGATTCGACAGGCGCGTCGAGGTCGAAGCGAAGCGGATCGCGGCGCTCTCGGGAGCAGAGCGACATATTCGCGAGACGAGGCTACATATCGTCGAGCGCATCCTAACGCTCGCGTGTCCTCGCTGCGGTGCAGCGTTTGCCGAAGCGCTCGACGGCCAGACGGGCTTCGACGGTTGCTTCGCCTTAAAATGCCACAGGTGCGCCTGCGGCTTCTGCGCGTACTGCCTCGCCGACTGTGGAACCGACGCGCACCAGCACGTCCGAACCTGTGCGCACGGCCAGGGTCTCTTTCCAACTCGCGCGCGGGAGACCTTTTTGCGCGTGCAGCGCGCGCGCCGCGACCGCGATCTCCGCGCCTACCTCAGCAAGTTATCGAGCGACGACGTACGCGTAGTTGTCGCCAGACTCGACCGAGAGCTGCGCGATCTCGGCCTCGACCCGCGGGCTTACCTTCTGACGGAAACGCCTCGCGACTCGACGACGAATTCGTGAGTGACCTCGGGGGGAGGAAGCGAGCGTATCCCAAAAAAAGTTCTTCTCGAAAAGCTACTATGCCCGAAGCGCCGCGCGACTCATTACAAACTGTCTGTCTGCCGGTTCTCGATCCTTCATCTCAACTGAATAATCTCCGACCCGATCTAGACACATTTTATTTATCGGCCTCCTGCCCTATACTTCGCCACCGATCGTAATAAATATGCCGTCTCAGGAGAAGTCGGGTGGTGCCACTACGGGAGTTTGTTTTAAGGTGTTGTGGTTAAGACAGCAACTCGGTTGGTTGGTTGTGAATCCTATGCCGCCATTTTGAGAGAGGAGGTTGAGCTGTAGAAAACACCCGGTTCTCGCTCGCTCGCTCGTTCGTTCGCATAATGAGCAAAACTTGAGTAAGAGAGGTGGTGGGAACATACTATAGCTCTGGGCTTGTGCCGCACTCGACGCCCTTCCAATCTTCTAGTCCCTCGTAATAGTAGTAGTTTGACGGGCGGAAGGATGAGATCATGGCGTGGCAGCGGCGGCAAGCGGCCGTGGCGGCGGCACTGTCGTCAAACCAAACATCGCCTTTTTCTGCTTGGCACCCTTCTTCGCAGTCAGTCAACGAGGTTTTTTTTTTCCTCGAGAAAGACAGCGCCAAATAGGGCTTCCGAATCATCATCATCTCTATCGCGCCCTCGTGCGCATGGACCGCGAGTTCATGGAGTGGACCCGAGGCCAAAAAAAAAATGCGGCAAGATTGCCAACGTCGCCGACGAGAGACCTCGAATCCCACCGGCCGAAGAAAACTAAGACTCGCCGGAAGAGAGTGGATGGTAACTATCCAAGAAACTAACTAGAGGCCAGCCCGCGAAAAAAGGCCCATCCCCTTATGATGTGCCATGTAGTCGGCGGATGCTGGCCCGTTTGGCCACTCGACTTTTTACTCGTGTGGTGGCGGCGGCGCCCCCCCCCCCTTCCTAAAACCTCAAAATTAATTCCGCTTCTTCGCACACATTACTATATGAGCAGCATCGAGGCCGCCCTAAAACGGTGCCGAGCTGCGAGCGAGGGGTGCGGGTCCGCCGCGCGGGGGGTCGCCGAGGAGGTGCAGGGCGTGCACGCCGCGTGGGCGTCCGCGTCGAGCGCGACGGAGGAGTCGCGGCGCGCGACGGTGAACCTCGAATCCGCCTCGGTGGCGCTCGAGAAGATCAGCAAGCATTTTGCCGCCGCCGACGAGGCGCATCTGACGCTGAGTCGGGCGCCGCCCGACGAAAGGGACCGGCGCGAGAGCTACGAGCACGCGATCCGGAGCTGTGTGGAGGCACGTGCTTTTTTGCGCGACAACCGGAACGCGATGTCGTCGGCGGCCGACGAAACGCGACGCGTCGAGGCGTTGCTGGCGGGCGCGCGGCGGCAGCTCCACGAACGACTCCGGGGCCTCGCGACGACGGGAAAAGGAGACGGTCGGTGGTTGTGCGAGTGTTTGGTGCTGGCTGAGGAGGAGGAGTTGCTCGACGGTATCCGCGGAGGGTACGCGACGGCTCGCGCGGCTGTTTTAGCCAAGGAGTTTTCGCGGTTTGCCGAAAGCGATCCTGCGGCAGCGCTGGGCGTGGAGCCACACCCGCGACCCTACGAGATGGGTGCCCACGCCGTGCTGCGGCACTTCGAGTTCGCTGCTCGGGCGATGGAGAAGGAGCGCGAGGCGGCTCGACGCGTCGCGAGCCCGGAGACGCTTCCGACGTTCGAACGCGCGCTGCGAGCTACCGTAGACGCGGCGACCCAGGCGCGACTGAAGCGGGCAGTTCGGAACGCCCTCGAGCACGTCGCGACGGCGCCGTCTCACCCCGGTCACGGAGGACCGGTGGTGGCGAACGCCGAGGCCGCGAGAGCAGCGATCGATTTGCTCGGTCCCGCGAGTTCGGGGGAGCTGCGGGACGAGCTCGTCGACGGCGCCCTCGACGCCCTCCGGGCCACCGTCGAGGCCGCCTCCGCGACAATACTCCACGACGAAGGGCCTTACAACACGCAGCTCAAGACGGCCTGCAGCGCCGCTCGCGACGTGGGGCGAGCGATATCTAGATTAACGACGACCGGAAAAATAAACTTGTTTCGACGCCTGCCCGCCATTCCGTGGCCGCCGATCGAGGAAAAGCCCCTCAAACAGCCAGTCTCCAAAGACCCGGCCGTCCTCTTCGCGCGGGCCCTCGTGGCCGAGTACCTCCGGGCGATCAAGTCGAGGGCTAGAAGTTTAAGAAAAGCGAACGACGACGATCGAGCGGCGAAGCATCATCATCTCGAAATTGAGGACGTCGTATTCGCCGGCGCCGCGAGCGACGCCCTCGCCACCTCCAAGGCCGAATACTTCCTTGCGAGCACCGCGACCCACCTGAGGACGGCATTGAAAGGCCAACGCCTCGACGCGCCCGACTTGGACGCGTGGTTAGCCAAGACCGTATCCAACTCGGCCTCGAACTTTGTTGCTGCCTGGAAGGGCGCGGCCGAGGCCGCCGCCCCCCTGTCTGACCAGGAGCGCCGCAAGGTCCTGCAGACCGATCCCTCGCACTTCCTGAAAGGCGACGGGGCGCGGATCGTCAAGCGAAGGTACGCGACCCTCAACGCGCACGTCGACCGCTTGTTGGTGGCCCAATCCTGGGAGCGAGAGGACGAGCTCGCTTCCCACCTCCGCGCGAGACTCCTCGAAAAAATCGCCAGGCCCTGGGGCGACTTCTATTACAAATACAACGCCCTCCCCTTTGCCAGCAAGCACGTCGACCGCTACCTCCGCTGGCACCCCAAGGCCGTCAGGGATGCCCTCCACGCCCTCTTCCAAGGCAGCGTCGAACTCGACTAATTTTTATTCGTTCTTCGGTTTTTTTTGCCTCGACGTCGATGTCTTCCGGCCACCACCACCACCGCCGCTAAAACAGTACTCCTGCAAGCGCCGACGACGACCTTCTTCATCATCTTGATTTTTTTCCGGGGCCGGTGGTGGTGCTCCTTTTTTTTCCAGAAGACGACGACGACGACGACGACGACGACGACGTAAAGGAAAAGCAGTGGTGTTGGTTTTGTGGTGATGCGGCGGCCGGCGAACCATGGACTTGCCGTACCAGGGCGTGGTGCAGTTGGCGATAAGGTCGAACTTGCGCTCCAAATGCCAGCATTTTGCAGCGAGGTGCTTGATGCGACCCTCGCACGAGTCGACGACCACGCTGGTGAAAGCCTTCGGCAACACCTTGATGGCGGCTTTGAACTTGGGGAGAACGTGTTCGATGAACTGGTACTGCGAGCCCCAGCGGCCCCCGCCCCCGCATATGTGGGTCGTCGGACACTCGGGGGCGGCCCCGCCGAAGCCCTTCCAGTGGAACCGGACCTCTCTTTCCCATATCCGCCAGTAATAATCCCAGAGTCTTTTGCCCAATTCCGAACTCCTCACGACAAAAAATCCCGTGTTGATCGCAGCCCTCCAGGGCTCGGGGTCCGGCGAGGCGATCATCGCGTACTTGTCTTTTTCAAAGTCGGGGCACCAATCGGGGTCGACGAAGAACGCGTCAGAGTCGAGGAACATCACCGCGTCGAACTTTGTGTCGTGCAGCGCCTCCTTCACCGCTCTCACCTTGGCCCAGAGCGGCGGCAGCCGCACGTCTTGGTACCGGTGTTCGGTCATCGAAAGCCGCCACCCCTTGCAACACTTGGACTGGGCGCACCACGCCTTGCTGGCGTCGTGAAAGTACGTTTCCTTCCGCGTCTCGTACTGCAGCATCTCGAAATTCACTTCCTTTTTTATCTGATCGGGTTTTTTACCCCGCCGCAACAACGACAACAACACCACCACCACCCCGACCACCACCACCACCGCAGAACTGCGGCGGCCGACCCGCTCCATCACGCCTTTTTTTTTTTGCCACTACAAGTGCAGGCCAGTAAGTTCACCTAGTCCCAATCTCTAACCCAAGCATTTGACCTAGTTCCCGTTAAGTTCACCTAGTCCCAATCTCTAACCCCAGTATTATTATTATTATTGGCAGTAAATTCGGCGTAACCCAAATCTCCATAGTTCGGCGAGTAAACCCACACCCACTCACCCCACTCTCCTTTGAGCTCGTCGCTCTCACCCCCGCCAATCTAAGCTGCTTTGATCCGCACACGCCGCTA
Source organism: Chrysophaeum taylorii (assembly GCA_029834535.1). Lineage (NCBI taxonomy): Eukaryota > Pelagophyceae > Pelagomonadales > Pelagomonadaceae > Chrysophaeum > Chrysophaeum taylorii. Next base: position 52,653 of record JAQMWT010000349.1, read on the forward strand.
AGCTTTGAGTTTACACGAAAATCCCCAGTAAGTTCGCACTTGGCCTCAGTAAGTTCACCTGATCACGTAGTTCACCTAGTCCCAATCTCTAACCCCAGTAAGTTCACCTGGTTCCAGTAAGTTCACCAGGTCCCAGTAAGTTAATAACCTATAGTGCGCGTGTAGACGCCGGGAGGGGGCTTATCGGTATTGCGCAGCACGTGTGGGGTAGGGTGGAGTCGTCGACCCAGAAGAGTATATCTCCTCGGGGTTGCCGATCGACAGAGAGCCACGTAGAGCTGGACGTGACAGAAGACGGGCTTGCGGGCAAGAGGACGCCGACCTCGCGGGGCGTTTCTGGCCCTGGCTCTTGTTGATCGTTTGGCGTCGGCGGGCCTTAAGGGATACAGGTTGGAGGAGCCTCGGCGACAACGACACGATCAATGATGTATCTGGTACCGTTGCAGTGGCCGTGCGACGGGTCGAGGTTGCGAAGACATTAAGCTCGCGATCAAAGTCAGCATGCCGTTGGTTGTCAGGGAGTTGAAAACTCGACTGTAAAGAGCGAGGCGTCGACTTCTGACCCAACCTAGTCGGCCGAAAAGAACTCCGACGCCTCGTCTCTGGGAAAAAAAGGCCGCGGTCATTCATGCGCGCGTTGTCAGCATCGACAACATCGTTTCGACGGGGCGTGAGAATGGCGCGCTGGCTAAAAGAGCCGCCGCGGGTCGTGGAAATAGTCTGCGAGGTCGCCGTAGACAGCGTGGCTTGAGGGCCTACATGATCCTTACCCTAACTCGGGGGACAAACAACCAAACTCGGGGAACCCCACCCAGGCCGCCCGATCCCAGCAGGACGTCACCCTTCGTCGCACATACGTCCGGCGGCAGCACGCGTACGACCTACGGGCGGGGCCCGTCCTCTCTTCGCCTGCCCCACGCCTCGGCGATGTCCCCGACTAGGTCCCGCGTCCTTATCTCCGCCCGTCAGGCACATCCCTCATACCCCACAAACCCACCCACATCCTTCACGCTCCCCCCACACACCCCCCTCTTAGCAGTCGACATTTGGTAAAGACAGACAAACAAACACACACCCCCCCCTCTTAGCAGTCGACATTTAAAGACACACAAACAGACAAACAGACAGACAGACAGACTGACAAACACCTGTCGATTATAGTAGTAAGGACGTATAACACATCAACAACAATGCGAAACCCTCCAAAGATGGAGGATTCCTTCCGTTCAGTTCCACACCTCTACTACAAGGTCTCGAGCCAGTCGAGCCAGGTGGAGAGGTGCGCATCTGTGAACTCGTGAAAGGCCCAGTGCGCGTTGAGGAGCTCGGAAATCGGGGATTTGTCGGGCTGGAGAGTGTCCTGGTCCGGGGGGACAATGGTGGCGGCGGTCTTGCGCCAGTCGGACGCCCGGGGGTCCTCGAGAATGGTGCCGTTCTCGTCGAGATAGCCGTCTCGCTCGAGAGCGGCAACCAAGCGTTCGGCATCGACCTTCCCCAGTGCCGGAACCTCCCGGCGCCAGAGGGTCTCCGGAGTGAAGGGGGAAGGGTCGACTCGCAGTTCCTCGGCGTCGAGGCCGCGGGACTTAAGAATAGCGACTTGGCGCGCGATAATCGCGGCCCTTCGAACGTCACGCGTCATGTGCACGAAACGTACCGGGACCGTCGTCGCAGCGTTCGGCGCGGGCATAATCTGCGCGACGCACCCGACAAGCCCCGGAAACCTCAGGCGCGCGGCCATGCTTCCGCCCGATGAGGCCCCAACGGCCGCCGTCTTCTCGGGAGCTTTCGTTATTTCCAAAACTTTCTCCCGAGCGGCGATAAGGCGTTCGACGTCGCTCAGACCCCAACACTTGTGGTTCTGGTTCTCCGAACTCACGGCGACGACGACCCACCCGCGCTCCAGCGCGCTCGCGACAATCGTTGTTTCGATTGGCAGCCCAAGGCATGACGGACAGCCCTCCGACTTGGGCCAAGCGTCCGTTGCCGAGTGCGAACACCCGTGGAGCACGAGCAAGATCCCCCGCGGCTTTTTTTCTGGTGCCTGGTACACGAACTCGATCGGGATCTCCGCCTCGATCTTCTCGTACCTTCCCGCGAGGTGCACCCCACTGGCGACTACGCACGCGGCGCATAATATCGCGAGGAGGATTATGCGCATTCCGAACCCTCGTCGTCTGTCTGTCTGCTCAACAGCTCTCTCTCGTCCTGAGATGCGTCAGATATAGTGTGTGTAATGGTGGGTGTCCTTGGTCGGCTCGCGAAATTCGCAAGTCCGCGGCGGAAGAGGCAGAAGAATGCCAAGGCCTTGCGCAAGGAAAAGCTGATGGAGCAGTTCAAGGCCATCGACATCGACAACTCCGGGACGATCGACAAGGACGAGCTCCGGTATCTGTTGCGGAAATGCACCGGGTCCCTTCCGACCGATGCGGAAGTCGAAGCAATGATGCGCGAAATCGACCGAAACAGAGACGGTCTCATCGCCTTCGACGAATTTGCGACGCTCCACGAGCGAGCACGACGCGGCGACCTTCCGTTTGCCGCTCTATCGAAGATAATGGTCGACTTCGACGGTCTCACCGCCCTTGTTCCCGACGACAACGAGCCGGCCAAACTTTCATCCTCCAAGCCGCCGGAGGACCTTCCGAAGACGCCACCGCTCGACGACCCACCCCCAAGCACGCCACCGCTCGACGACCCACCCCCAAGCACGCCCCCGCCGCCCGAACAACTTTCCCAAAGGTCGCAACAAAAGGCGGACCGGTGGCGTGACGACGAAGACGACGACGACGACGACGACGACTCGGCTGACGATGTCGTCGAGGACTCGGTCGTCTCCTTCTGACATAAACGATCTTTTTCCCCCACAATATGTGTTTTTTTTTCAACCAACTGCCGGCCAAGCTCGGTTCGTTCCGTCCGTTCGTTCGTTCAATTGGTGTACCATCTCGGTTTTTAATCACTGGATATAGTAGTTATGGCGCCCGCCCTACTGGGCTCCGAGCTGGAAGGACGATCGTGTCGGGCTATGTATATTGTGTCGGGTACGGAAGGAGTGAATAAACGAGGAAACTTCTGGTGTGTAGCTCGCGTCGCGAATCAATCGCCCGGAAGGGTTCACTGCAGCAGGACAGCACCGAGCGAGGCAGACACCACGCCGCATGATGATGCCTGTTCGCCATCAACACTTGTTGCATAAAAAAAAAGTCAATCCATCATAATAATATTCTTGACCGGGATATTGTCTTGGTTCCGGGTGGTCGGTCAACAAGACACTCTGCGCGCAACATTCATCTTTAGGGACGGTCGACTGGAATATGCACAATCTCCGCTTCACTGTTGTTGGCATCACGGGACACGATACTTCCGAAGGTCCGGTAGAGCATGGTGTGACGGCGATTAACAACTCGCAGGCGCGCCGCGCAGTGCCAAATTATGGGGCGGGAATGACCGAGGTGATCGCCAAGCGCGCGCATTGGCCCGCTGGCTGGGAATGATCGCCACACCTGGTGGGTTTTATGCTAGTACGGGTGATAGCGCTGATCCATCCATCTCTGAGGGGCGCTTCCTTTGCTTTGTGGCTGGCTGGAGCCCCTGGTGAATGCCCGTGGCGTCGAGCGCACGTCGCACGCTGCGTATTCTTTCGGCGAAAAGACGAATCGTAGTATCTTCGAGAGCTCGCGCTCACATCTCATAGCTGGTCGACAGCGCGCTTTGTTGTTGTACTTGTGCGTCGTCGTCGTCACGACGAAAGCTGAAGAGAGCAGCACAGTTCTCTTCCTGAACTTTTGAAGGTCGCGCCGCATTATGTACGTATATCATCCAGCTCAGCTCAGCTCAGCTCAGCTCAGCTCAGGCGACGACAAAGAATCATATGAGACGGAATGAATGAATGAATGAATGATCGAAGAACAAGTCGCAACGGACTTGTATCATCATCCTGTCCTGTTCTTATTATTGATTGACGTGACGTGACGTCACGTAAAAAAGAGAGTCCGTAAAAAACGAATGGGAATCCTGTGGTCGGTGATGTTGTTCGGCTTTGGGAGGGGCGAGGACGGGTATCACTGCGTTTCGCTCGAGATTAGGGCTGGATCGCGGCTTGCCTGCGGTCGCGGCGAATTGCCGAGCGGGTCGCAGCGGTGGCCAAACGTCCTCGGGATTGGACCAGCCAAAAGCGGATCAACGGCACTCGCGCACCTGCTGCATTCTGTGCCCCGCGTGGTGACGGGGAACAAGACGTACGCGACGGGCGTCTGGGAGGACTACCCCTACGAAGTTGCCTGGTTGTATCGACCCGAAATGGTCGCGAAGGGACTTGCGTCGTACTCGAAATACTTTCCGCCGAACGAAAACGCGGTCGTCTTCTTCGAGAAAACGCCAAAGTACTCGGCTCACAGCCTGGTCCCGTATCGCGCGCGGACCTTTCTCTCGAATAAGCTCAAGCTCGTGCTCACGACGCGGGGTCTCCTCGACCTCGACGCTTCGCTTTACTTGTACCGAGAGAAGCTCGTGACGTATCGCGAATGGTTCGAGGCGCGCGTTCGCGCTCACGAGGCGTGGGCAGACTGTCGCGAGCGCAGGTTTCGTGTCATAACGGGAAACACGATCACGATCGAGAGTCTCCACGACCCGGACTATTTCGACTGGCAAGCTGCGAGCGGCGCGGAGCACGATCTCGCTAACGTATGCGGGGCCGTCGCCTCGGTCGACGCGAACGTAACGAGGTTCAGAGATTGGATTTCAGAGATTTTTGTTGTTTGGAGCTTGCGCCGCTGGACCCTCGTCTTTCCTCACGAACAAAATTTTCTCTGCATCGACAGCGACAGCATCAAAGCCAATCCCGAGATGGAGCAGAGCCGAATTTTCGACTTTGTCGGTCTCCCCGACCAGAAATACGTGCCGGCGGCAAAAAAGGTCCTCAAGGCGACCAGGACCCCGACAGACAGGCTCGTCGACGTCCAGATTGCGAAGGGCGTTCCTGAAGACGACGTTCCCCTCCTCCAAAAGGCTCTCCTCGACTGGGGCCGAGCCCGCACGCGATGCCGCGACGTCGACGCCTTCAAACGCGTCTGCGGCTACGTCCCCTCAGACCACGACCACTGCTCCTCCTGACACTATTATAGTCTGGCGGCCGGCCGGCCGGCGGGCGGGCGGGCGGGCGGGCGGGCGGGCGGGCGGGCGGGCGGGCGGGCGGGAAAGCCCGTTGTTTTTGTAGCTTAATATGTGCACGCGTTGTTCTCTCCGTAGCTATTTAGGAGTCCGACGCCCCGCCGCGCCCGAGTATGCTGGAGGAGCGCATAAAACTCGAGGACCTCAGAAGAAGCATGCTCGAGGACCGGACGATGACATCGTGCGACTTGACAAAAACGCGAACCAGAACCACGACGATCACCACCGAGATAACGGCCGCGAGGAGAAAATAGAGCTCCGCAACGCTCTCTTGGGAGGTCGGGTTGACGCGGTCCAGCAGCATGGAGACCGAAACGGCTCCGAGGGTCGCGACCAACAGCATTAGTTCCTCGAAAACAGGCTTGTGGAGGTAGTCTGGAAGCGCGACGAGCGCGGCACAGAGCCGCAAGCCCGCGCGAACGGCGGGCGTCGGCGCCCACGTCAAATCGTCGTGGATACCTGGAAGCTTGTCGCTCAAAAACAACTTGTCGCAATAATGACCGTCGATGCTCGACTCGCGAAGCGTGAGGTCGCGCGCCTTGCGCGCGACGTCGCCGACCGCGTACCTCCCGAGCCGCGAGGACTCGTACGCGGGCTCGAGCTGGCAGAAGAAAAATACGGGCGACGCCGGGACGTTGGCAGCGAACGGGAACGTGCGCAGCGCCGTCGGGTCGTCGAGGTGCTGCAACTGGTCGAGGATGAGCGACGGCAGGGCGACGTCGAAGATAATGATTTCGAGCGGCACGAGAACCGCAAACATCAGAACGAGATTCACGACGACGCCCAGGAGCCAATGCCGAGACCTGTCGTACCCGATCGTCGTCGCGACTTGCAGCATCACAACCACGGCGGCGCTCATGATCCCCACGACGACACCCCAAGCCCCGACGTAAGCGGCGACCGACGGCTCGCGATTCTTTTTTTCCTCGCGCGTCGTCATGTCGTAGATGCGTCGCTCGACCAACGAAAGGCGCGAGGCGCGTTCGACGTCGACGAGACGCTCGACGCGCCGGGTAAAGGTCTCCCCGGGCGTGTTGGCCGTGATCTCGTCCACTTCGTCTCGCAGGCGCCAGGCTTCCGATATTTGTCCGCGAGTTATCTCGAGCACGTTGCTTTCCCACGCGGCGTCGTCCGGTTCCCAGCGCCACTCGCGCCGAAACCTTCCCTCGAGCGCCGAAAGCATCATCGCAGCTTGGGCAAGATTCTGTGACTCCGCGTAACTACGACACGTCTCTAGCTCGGAAAATGCGATTTTCATGTTTTGCAGCACTTCGAGGGCCAACGCTCGCACGTCCGTCGCCGCCATTTCAAGAAGAAAAACATTCGAGCTGCTCGCGCCGGCCCACCTCCTTCGAGAATGACTAGAGGAGGACTCTCGGCTCGGCGCTCTCCGAGTACCAAACGAGAGCGTCCCGCTGCGCGCTAGCCTGCTGGCGGGACGAATATCTGTGGTGGTGGTGGTGGTGGTGGTGGTGGTCTTCTTCGCCGAGACCGAGGCCGAGGCGGCGGCAGCAATTCCCGTCTCGTCGCGACCGGACTCGAGGCTCGCGTGACACCGGGAAATGAAGTGAGGCCACATCAAGTGTCCCTTGGTTGTCAACACCATCGAGTGACCCGACGCGAGTGCCATCGATTTCGTGCTAGACGTCAGCGGCATCGACTTGCTCGATCTGAGTGCCTTGGACTTGCTCGAAGCGCTTAGCGCCATCGGCCTACTCGACGTGCTTAGCGCCGTCGGCCTACTCGACGTGCTGAGCGCCGTCGGCCGGTGACCCGATCTGATCGAGCGCGCGTTGACCGTGCGGCAGCTGCTGGGTGAGAACGAACGTGCGGTGACCTCGCCGGTGCTCCCGGGTTCAATAACCTCGTAACGATGATTTTGGTCGCGGGGGCTACTCCCACTCTCCGAAGAAAAAGAAAGGCTCCTCGACCTCTTGGACTCACCCTCTTCTGTTTTTTCTTCGAGGTCCTCACTAAAGGCGACGGTTCGCCGTGATGACCTATCGTCCTCTTCTTCTTCGCTGCCTTCGCCGCTTGGTGGGACTTGTTCGTTCGTCGCAAGTCCGTCTTCTTCGCCGAAACCAATAACGACCGAGTCATGACGAGCATAATCATCATCACCCTGCTCGAGAGGGTCGACGTCCAAATTTTCTTTGGCCTCTATATTCGTGGGATCCAAGGTTTCATCGTTAAAACCAATGACCACCGAGTTCCGACGAGCAGAAGCATCATCATCACCCTCCTGCTGCTGCTGCTGCGACGGGTCGACACCTTCTCTGGCCTCTCGCGAACGAAGAAAGACGTCGATGATGGTTTCGTCCTCTTTCTCCTCTTCCTGAAAGTCCACGGTGATTTGCGCAGTCCCGTCGTTGCTCTCGGGTGCGGGGGGGGCGCCGGAAGGAAGCGACGACGAGGCGTCGTCTTGGCCACGTAGCCAGGCCTGCTTGAGCGCCGTAGGCACTGGAGCTGCGATGAAACGGTCGACAATCCAATCTAAAAAGGCCAGCAGCGGAATGATGAACGCCAAGATAAGAAGCAACAGGACAAAATGTTCGGGCGTGGCCCCAGCCTCTCTCGTACTTTTCTGAACGCACGACGCAGAGCACTCATCGAAATCGCAGAGCGGCACGCGGGATACGAGACTCCGCGCACTGTTTTTGCACTCGCCCTGGTCGTCGTCGTACGCGCCGCAGTCCACACTGGGAAACTCGATCCAGACGACTTCCACTGCCAGCGCGAGAAAAATGAGGGCGCATTCGACGCCCAGCTTTAGAGCCCGCCATTTGCGCGGCACTGTCTCGCTGTATACGTTATACCAGTTGAGCACGGGATGGTGCGTGTTGAGCGAGTCTACGATATCTCGCAACGAACGACCGGGGATGCGCTCAATCTGTCGGCGAGCGAGGGCATGCGTCGTTGGCGTATCGAGCCCCACCAGACTTGTTCTTCTTGGCGATCCCAGGGAATCAAGAGACCAGCGGATCGACTCATCATCTCCAACCTCTCGTTTGCTGCGGCGGTCCAGGCGCTCGCCGACGAGGGCCGCAACAACAGTAATGAGGAAGAGACCACCGCACGCTGTTAGCACCAGTCGCGATTGGCGGATGTTGGGTTTGGTTTCAAATACTTGCGTATACACCTCGGCAGCGTTAGCAACCTTTCTGCGCGTCGAGTAATCTGTTGCCTCGTCTCGGTCTTCGACTCGGCATTCGCACCGCGTCGAGTCATCTTCTTCGATCGTCTTGCAGGAAGGCGGCACGACCCACCCGCGACGCGAGACGTCCCACATCGCGCAGGCGAGCGACGTCGAGTTACACGTGTAATTGAAAAACCCGGGCGCACTCCCGTCGCAGTAGAGCGAGACAGTCACATCCGGGCACTCAACCTCCTTAAAGCCAACAAAGCCACACTCACATTCCGCAGAAACAGTGATCGCCGGTGTCGCGTTGAAGATCACCTGGCCCGGAATTGTCAGGTTGACATACGTGAGAGTATTCGCGGTGATGACTGCTGCTCGATCTCCGAACATTTCTGAAATCGAGACGTTGAGGTCGAAGCGCACGACTCGAGACAGGGCTGCGTTTTCTTCGTCTTCTTCTAGATCATGTGGGTTTATGAAGAACTCGGTAAGAGAAAGCGCGTACACACCGCCATCGTCAGGCAAAATCGATGATGAGGCGTTCATGCCGACGATTATGAGCTTTTGCGTCCCATCATCGAGCTGATTCGAGACCACCTTCGATGCCGTGATCAGATTTGAGGCCTGCACCCCGGACGCCTCCTCGTTTTCCGCAAGCGTATCGCGCTGGACCAGTGTCAACGCGTCAACTGTATCTAGGAAAACATCTGAGGCAACGCGAGGACCTTCGTCCTCCAGTAGGCGGTGCCTTCGCAACGACGAGTCCTCCTCGGTGACGGTAAACAGCCGTTTAGCGAGCAAATTGCTCAGTGCCTCGGCGACCTCCTCGACAACTATCGTGTTAACCGCACTGCCAATGCCCACGTTCGCGAGTGTCGAGGTGAGCCCATTTAACACATCTAGAACTTCCCACGCCAAAGGGTTGTCGAGGTCGCTCTCGGTTAAGGCGCGCGATGATTCAATGCCGAGCTCGAGCTGCTCGATCTCCGGGTCGACTAGATCGTCCACGGCGGAAGCAAGCGCAGTAACAATCGTATCGAGCACATCATCCTTATCCTCAGCCTCCTCCTCTTCGACCAAGATGCCAGCAGTGGCTGCAATAACCCGGCAAACTTCGTCGAGCGAGTACTTTGCGAAACCCGTCATCAAGAGCTCGTTGACACTGTCGACCAGCAACGAGGTGTTGGGAACACTCACGTTCACTTCGCGAGACGCACTCGCCATACTCTCAAGTGCATCAGTAATGACCACGGTCACTTGCAGACTGGGTGGGGCATTGCCGATCGGCAAGCGTGCGTTGTCAAGTACAGTATCGGGCGACGAGGTGCGCAGGATGCCACGTTCGGTCTCGAAGCGGTATTGAAGCGGCAGCTCTGCAGACACCCAGCCCTCGGCCAAGAGCGTGAAGATCGTGTACAATGCAAAGCCTGCGGTGGGAGTCACGTCCAGATCCCCCGAAGTCGGAGGTTCAATTGTCGTGATCGAGATACTTGCGAAACCGTATTTGCTTCCGACAGTCGCTTCGAGATTGAACGTGTACGTGCCACCGGGTACGAGTGCTAAAGGTGCGATAACCAGCGGGTGAGACCGAGATATATTAACATCCAATGATTTTGACACGGCTAATGGAGTTCGAGCAACATTTTCGAGGCTCTGGTCGGCGACGAGAGCGCCACGGGCAAGCGACCAGGTTGACACAACAACCTGCTCGGCGTCGGCCGCATCCTCGGGCAGCGCAATTGTGGCTTCGATTGTGAGCTTGTCTGCAGACCTTACGGTGGTCGTGTCGAAAAAAGTGATGTCGACGCGGGGGATAGCCATCGAAACTACCGTAAGGATCTTTTGCGCCTCCGCCATGCGTCCATCTTGGGTGGACACCTCTACACTGAATGTGTACGTACCGGGTGCCAGTGTCCCAGCAGGCAGGAAGAGCACAGGGGTCGTTGTCACTGGGACGTCGTCGCAAAGGCTCGTCTCCACCGCAGAGCATCGCCATTGGTACCCCAGCGTTGCCATCGGGTCGTCTTCGTCATATGATACGGCAGCCGAGAGCACGATGTCCTCCAAGGACGATGCCGACTGGCTCGTGCCACCGTCGATCGCCGCGACGACGTGACCCGTGCCAACCTTTATCAACACGTCTTGTGTGTTGTTTAGACCCGAGAAAGTCTGGTCGACGACGGTAGCGCAGAGAACGTAGGACGTGTTCGACGCCAAGGCCTGAGGTTGAACATAAGATGAGAATTTCAAGAGCATTAAGACAGGTCAATTCAGAAAAGCGAAAGATGAAATGCCGATAGAAAAAGGACTCTGCCTAATGCGAAGGCGTCGAGCTTGAAAATACGATCGTTTTTGGAGGTAGATTCGAAATTTAGGCGCTCGAGAGACCCATCGTGTGGTCGTTCCTCAAAAAGCGTCCACAAAAACTCGACTTGACGCTCGAAATCGACTCTCCCGTCGCATTCTGTGGCGAATCCCAGAGCCTCAACTAATAGAGCCTCGCTTCGGCTCGCCAATAATACGTCGGCACCACCAACGATCACAAGCGACGGGATGAAGTCGTAGGTAAGTCGAACAGTATAGCTGGCTGTCGTGGCGACCTAAACACATGGCCATTCACGAAACACAGGAATCTGAATAACAGCGACATTGTGCGGGACGAACCTCAAGAAAATTTGTCACTCTCAACGTGAGCTGAAGTCGCGAGCTGACTGCGATAATTTCGTCGAGCTCGGCATTTGACAACGTAAAGAACGCGCTCCCTTGCGCGCGGTCAACCGCCGCGGCCAACGTTGCACTCTCGGCAGCAGCTACTGCATTCCAGAAAAACGTCATATCCCGACCAGCGCTGCCCGTTGATTGATCGGCCCGCAACGTGTAGTTCGTGCAGACGGAAACCGACTCGGGACCTTGGAATCCTACGCGCGGGACGATGGCATTGGCGGGTGCCAACGCCCGAACGGTCGTCCCATTCGCCGGTTCATAGCACTCACACCTGTCCACAAACAAAATCGTCAGCTCCGTGTCCACACCAAGACAATTGAGGTCTCGCATCTGACACTGTCTCTCACCTCGCGCCGATTATACACTCCGCTTTCAAAACACCATCCAAAAGCGTGACGTTGCTCCCTGGAACGAAGCCCAGAGCATCGCTGATAACAGCATCCACAAACGTCGCGTTAACCCACACGCATGTTGCCTCCTCTACGTCTGTGAATAAAAATATATCTTTGCACGCGAATTCCGCTCCGGCGACATGGCCCGCGCGATTCGTGACTGAATCGAAGCTGAGACCAAGTCGAGCGCCGCTTGAGCTGAATTGAGCCGAACGAAGCTTTGGCGGCTTGGGGATGTTGAGTTTCTTGCACGGTATTTGGGATGGTGGTGCTGACAGATCACTGGTGGTCGGCGCAACAGTAATCCGTGAGAAGTATTGATTCGACGTGACCGTTGGTTGCCATGTCGGACTTTGTCCATCTGTGACCTCGAACGCCCCGAATACCGTGTCCGCTGCGATAGTCGCCAAAGAAGCATCCCCGTCGACGGTTGCGTCGTTCAATGCAGACGTTACATTTGCTGCCTCGATGACGGCTCGCAACGATTCTTGGAGAGGACTTGTTGATGTGTCTGCCGAGGGTGTGACGGCTAATGTGAGTTCATTTTTTACGCGAGATGTAAACGCAGCGCTGTCAGTTGTTGAAACTGACTCAAATAAAACGACAAACGAGACGTCGATCGAATGGCTGACTTCCTCCAGCTGCCGACGACTCAGGAGGCGACGGGTAGTGCGATCCTGCGCTTCGGCATTCGTAACGTCATCCGCGATGTCTAGCAAGCTAAACATCGCCAAGGAGAACAGATTAGCTTCGGTTTCACCGAAATCATCTGCAATCATGCTCGCGAGGACCACTGTGGACTTAATGATCATAGTCGTTGAGTTAGTCGCCGATGGGGCTGCCGTGGGAGGCCCGGTGGGCGAGGTAGATGGTGTGACCGACTCTCTACCTTGCTGCAATGGAGTGCTAGTTGGTACCAGGTTTGGCAGCGCGCTCGGATGCGATATCGTCACTTCAGTCGGATTCGTCATGGGCACCGCAGTAGGATTGTTGTTCGTTGGCTCCGGAGACTCGGGGTTGATGGACCCTGCTGAGTATGGGGGAATTGTCGGCATCCCAAATGGTTCGCTCGTCGGCGGTAAAGTCTCAAAAAACGATGGCTCAAGCGTTGGGTATGTGGGAACGCTTGGCGAAATACCATTCGTCGGAACAATAGTACTTGCTGCAGCTGGGGCTGTTGCAGGCGGCAAAGTCACCGTGATCGTCGATTCTGGCGTTGGTACCAAGGATTGCGAAGACGTTGGTGTTCTAGTGGGTGATAATGTGGGTGGTAATGTGGGTGGTAATGTGGGTGGTAATGTGGGTTGTAATGTGGGTTGTAATGTGGGTTGTAATGTGGGTTGTAATGTGGGTTGTAATGTGGGTTGTAATGTGGGTTGCAATGTGGGTTGCACCATTGGATGGAAACTTGGTGGCACCAACGGATGGGTGGTTGGCACCCACGAGAGTTGCAATGTTGGCCCAGATGACGATGACTCGTATAATGATGGCATAACAGTCGGACATGCTGGCGAACCTTGCCCACTTGAGCTCCCTGGTGTACTCGCCGACGGGTGTATGGACGGCTGGATGGAATGTCTAATGATCGGCATGCTGCTGGGTAAGCTCGATGACGTTGAGCCAGGAGATGCAATCGGTCGAACCGAGGATGCCGACGAAGGCTCTGATACTGGTATCGATGTCGGAAATGGCGACGATGAAGAACTCGGAAAGGAAATGGGTAGACCAGTGGGAGCGGGCGAAGGCCAAGATGTAGGTTGTTTCGTTGGCTCTGCGGATGGTGAGTCTGTCGGCTCAGAGGTTGGCGCACTCGTTGGAAACAATGATGGTTGTGAACTAGGACTGTTTGATGGCGTCGCGGACGGACTGGCCGACGGACATCCAGACGGCTGGCTCGATGGTGCGCTACTTGGCGTGCTGCTTGGAGATGATAAGGGAATGGGTGATGGCATATACGTTGGGATTGAGTCCGGCACATATGAGGGAAATGGAGTTGGAAACGAAACGGGCTGTTGTGTTGGCGCCGATGCCGGAGGTAACGTTGGCTGATTCCATGGAACGGCTGAGGGCACGGCAGCTTCCGTGGTGAGCGCTGACGGGAGAGAACTTAAGACAGTCTCGCTCGAAGGATATAATGAAGGTATGGCTGAGGGTGCACCAGATGGTTGACCCAAGGGGCTGAGACTCAATATGCGCGATGGAAAGATGGATGGTACATTCGTAGGAATCGCGCTTGGCACAGTCGAAGGCAATGGCGACGGAATACTTGTTGGAAATGGAATAATAACTGATGTCGGCACTGCAGTTGAGCTTGAGCTTGGCTGCTTTGCTGGCATCGATGACTGCCAAGACGAGGGCAAACTTGTTGGATTCGACGAGGGAGCTGCGGTTAGCGCGGGAGTCGCAGCTTTTGTGGGAAACGACGACGGCAAGGAGCTTGGCGTGGTGGAAGGCAACATCATTGGATTTTCTGTTGGAGACGAGTTAGGTTTTGCGCTCGGCACCACGCTGGGAAACGAGCTAGGTAGCATTGTGGACGTCGACGATGGCGACGACAAATTCAAGCTTGCCAGATCAGCTGAGGGAGGGATGGTTAGTGCAGAAGTAGGGGGATTCGAGGGCCATGAGCTCGGAACACTAGAAGGCAACGGCAACGGGTATGTTCTTGAAAAAGAAATAGGACCTGATGTCGGCATCGCGGTTGGGCTTGAGCTTGGCTGCTTTTTCGGCATCAACGACGCCCGCGACGAGGGCAAACTCGTCGGACCCTCCGAGGGAGCTGCGGTCGGAACGGACGTTGGGGTTTCGGTGGGAATCGACGACGGCAACGAGCTGGGGACGTTCGTTGGCAGCGCCGATGATGCCGCAGACGGTGTCTCAGTTGGCTGGCTTGAAGGCGATTCACTTGGAATACTGCTAGGGACGCTCGAGGGACACACTGTAGGCGCAGAGCTTGGCATGCTAAGAGGCAGCATTGATGGATTTGCTGTTGGGAACGAGATTGGTACTTTGGTTGGGACCGCAGTGGGATACGAGATAGGTGATATTGTTGGTGTCGACGATGGCGAAGACGAGGGAGCGCTTGTCGGACCAGCTGAGGGAGAAGCGGTTGGCGCAGTAGTCGGAGCCACTGTGGGAAGTGACGACGGCCACGAGCTAGGTGTGCCCGACGGCGCCTTAGACGGAGCTGCTGTAGGAATTCTGGTTGGTTGGCTGGATGGAGATGCACTAGGACTGCTCGAGGGACTTGCTGTCGGCCATGAGCTCGGCACACTCGAAGGCAACGGCGACGGGTGCGTCGTTGGGATTGAAAAAGGAGCTGATGTCGGCATCGCTGTTGGGCTTAAGCTTGGCTGCATGGTTGGCATCGAGGATGGCCACGACGAGGGCAAACTCGTCGGATTCGACGAGGGAGCTGCGGTCGGCGCGCGCGTCGGAGCTTTCGTGGGAAGCGACGACGGCAAGGAGCTCGGAACGCTTGTAGGCAACGCGGATGGAGCCGCAGATGGCGTACCAGTCGGCTGGCTCGAGGGAAATGGACTCGGAATGCTGCTAGGGAAAATCGAAGGATTCGGTGAAGGCGCAGAGCTCGGCATGCTAAGAGGAAGCAGCGACGGATTCGCTGTTGGGAACGAGATTGGTACTTTGGTTGGGACCGCGCTGGGATACGAGCTAGGTGACATTGCGGGCGTCGATGATGGCGACAACGAGGGAACTCTTGTCGGATCAGCTAAGGGAGGGACGGTGGGTGGTGCAGACGTCGGGGAATTTGTGGGCAATGAGCTCGGTACATTCGAAGGCAACTGCGACGGGTGTGTTGTTGGGACTGACAAAGGAACTGACGTCGGCACAGCAGTTGAGCTCGAGCTTGGCTGCTTTGCACTTGGAATGCTGGTAGGGATGCTTATGGGACACACCGTAGGCACAGAGCTTGGCGTGCTGAAAGGCAGCGGCGATGGATTTGCTGTTGGGAGCGAGATTGGTACAAAGGTTGGGACCGCACTGGGATACGAGCTACTAGGTGACTTTGTTGGCATCGACGATGGCAACAACGAAGGAACGCTTGTCGGATCAGGTGAGGGAGGGCTGGACGGTGTGGCAGTCGGAGCAGCCAGAAGCGAGGACGGCCACAAGCTGGGCGTGCTCGACGGCGCCTTGGACGGAGCTGCAGTAGGCATTCCGCGTGGTTGGCTAGATGGGGATGCACTAGGACTGCTCGAGGGGCACGCGGTGGGCCACCTGCTCGGCAATATCGAAGGCAACGGCGATGGCGATGGGTGCTTTGTTGGGAAAGAAACAGGAACTGATGTGGGCACTGCAGTTGGGATGGAGCTTGAATGCTTTGTTGGCATCGAGGACGGCCAGAACGAGGGTAATATCGTCGGATCCGCCGAGGAAGCTGTGGTCGGCGCGGACTTTAGAGTTCTAGTGGAAAGCGACGACGGCAAGGAGCTGGGAACGCTCGTTGGCGACGCGGATGGAGCTGCAGACGGTGTCCCAGTCGGCTGGCTCGAGGGCAATTCACTCGGAACGCTGCTTGGTATAGTGGAGGCACTCGGTGTAGGCACAGAGCTCGGGGTACTGGAAGGCCGCATCGATGGATTCGCTGTTGGGAACGAGATTGGTACTATGGTCGGGACCGTGATTGGATACGAGCTTGGTGGTACCGTGGGCGTCGACGATGGCGACGACGAGGGGAAGCTTGTCGGGTCAGCTGACGGAGGATCGGTTGGTGCGGAGGTCGGAGAATTCGTAGAATGCGACGACGGCAATGAGCTGGGCACGCTTGACGGCACCAGGGACGTCGGGATTCTGGTTGGTTGGCTCGATGGAAATGCACTAGAACTGCTCGAGGGACGTGCGGTGGGCCATGAGCTCGGCACACTCGAAGGAAACGGCCACGGGTGCGTCGTTGGGATTGATGTCGGCATCGCAGTTGGGCTTGAGCTTCGCTGCACAGTTGGCATCGAGGACGGCCACCACGAGGGCAAATTCGCCGGATTTGACGAGGGAGCTGCGGTCGGCGCGGGCGTCGGAAATTTGGAGGGAAGCGACGACGGCAAGGGGCTGGAGGCTCTTGTTGGCAACGCAGATGTAGCTGCAGACGGTGTCCCAGTTGGCTGGCTCGAGGGCAATGGACTCGGAATGCTGCTAGGGATGCCCGAGGGACACCCCGTAGGCGCAGAGCTTGGCATGCTAAGAGGCAGCATTGATGGATTTGCTGTAGGGAACGAGATTGGTACTATGGTTGGGACCGATCTGGGATACGAGCTAGGTGACGTTGTGGGCGTAGACGATGGTGACGACGAGGGAGCGCTTGTCTGATCAACCGAGGGAGGAGCGGTTGGGTCAGTAGCCGGAGCCACCGTGGGAAGCGACGACGGCCACGAGCTGGGCGTGCCCGACGGCGCCTGGGACGGACCTGTTGTAGGAATTCTGGTTTGTTGGCTGGATGGGCATGCACTAGGACTGCTCGAGGGACATGCGGTGGGCCACGAGCTCGGCACACTCGAAGGCAACGGCGACGGGTGCGTCGTTGGGATTGATAAAGGAATTGATGTCGGCATCGCAGTTGGGCTTGAGATTGGCTGAATGGTTGGCATCGAGGACGGCCACGACGAGGGCAAAATCGTCGGATTCGACGAGGGGGCTGCGGTCGGTGCTGGCGTTGGAGCTTCAGCGGGAAGTGACGACGGCAAGAAGCTGGGGACGCTCGTTGGCGACGCGGAGGGAACCGCAGACGGTGTCCCAGTCGGCTGGCTCGAGGGCAATGCACTCGGAACGCTGCTAGGGATGCCGGAGGGACACACCGTAGGCACAGAGCTTGGCGTGCTCGACGGCATCGCCGAGGGCAGTGCGATTGGTTTTGTCGAAGGCCAAGCGCTCGGAATGACCGTAGGGAGGCTCGAGGGACTGGCGGTAGGTGCTGAGCTCGGCAACCTTGAAGGCAGTGACGATGGAATCATCGTGGGCGCGTCGAACGGCGGTAGCGACGGTAGCATTGTGGGAAGGAAACTGGGCTGATTCGAAGGTGTTGACGACGGCAACGGCACGGGAAGAATCGTCGGATCGGAAGACGGTGCGACAGTCGGCGCAGAACTCGGAGTATTTAATGTTGGAAAGGGCGACGGAACAACAGAGCTGGGTGCGTTTGATGGCGTCGTCGAAGGACGAGCCGATGGCGCCGCGGACGGCAAGGTCGAGGGTCCAGCGCTTGGCGCGCTCCTCGGCGACGACGTAGGGTTCGAGCTCGGCGCGGTCGACGGCGTAATCGAGGGCATGGTGGTCGAGGGCTTTGTCGAAGGCCAAAAACTCGGCTGGCTGCTCGGGCTTGTCGAAGGCCAAAAACTCGGCTGGCTGCTCGGGCTCGTCGAAGGCCAAAAACTCGGCTGGCTGCTCGGGCTTGTCGAAGGCCAAAAACTCGGCTGGCTGGTCGGGCTTTTCGAAGGCCAAAAACTCGGCTGGCTGGTCGGGCTCGTCGAAGGCCAAAAACTCGGCTGGCTGGTCGGGCTCGTCGAAGGCCAAAAACTCGGCTGGCTGCTCGGGCTCGTCGAGGGGCTCGTCGAGGGAATCGCCGTCGGCATCCCTGTCGGAAAGAATGTTGGCCGCGCGGTGGGAGTAGACGACGGCGGCGCACTAGGCGAGTGCGACGGCGCTGCGGTCGGTCGCGCGGACGGCACTTCCGAGGGACGGGTCGTAACCAGTGCCGGCAAGGGTGAGAACGTAATCGATGACGGCGCATAAGTTGGCGAGTCGATCGAAAAGACGTAAGCGGAACCGACGTTGAGGCTCGATCCGACATTATCGCTGTAGGCTCCCGCGACGATCGTATTTTGGTACGCGGCTACCGACGATCCGAAATAGTCGAAGCGAAAGCCATCGCTCGCGAGAAGCTTTGCCACCAGACGAGCATAATTATTATTATCACCATCATCATCATCGTACTCGAAGACGTAAGCTGAGCCCGCTTCCGCGCCCTCGTCGTTGTCGCCACTCGCACCAACAACGATAATACCGTCATAAATCGCTACCGAGACGCCAAACCAGTCGTTCGCGGAGCCGTCGCTCGCCACGAGTTTCCAGAGCTGAACGTACGTAGTGGAATTATAACGGAAAACGTAGACCGCGCCCTGGTCGTTGCTGCTGGCATCTGTATAGCTCGCGCCGGCGACGATCGTGTCGTTGTAAAGAGCTACCGTTTCGCCGAGATAACCCTCCCTCTCGCCGTCGCTCGCGACGAGCTTACAGACCTGGACGCCGTTTTCGTATACGTAGACTGCGCCCGCGTTAAAGGTCACGTCGTCGTCCCGCGGGGCTCCCACAACGATCACGTCGTTGAAAATCGCCACAGCATACCCAAAATAATCGTCGTACCCGCCGTCGCTCGCCGTTAGCTTCCAAATTTGCTCGAAAGTGGAAGCGTCGAAGACGTACGCCGCGCCAGCGTTTGTGTTCTCCTCGTCGTCGAGGATAGAACCGACGACGATCGTGTTCTCGAAGATCGCCACAGACCACCCGAAATAGTCGTACTCGCTACCATCGCTCGCTTTGAGCTTGGCGACCTGGGTCTCGCCGCTAAAAACGTAAGCCGCGCCAGCGTTCGTCCCGAGATCGCTGTCCTCGTTCGCGCCGACGACAATCGTATCGGCGTATATTGCGACCGAATTCCCGAATTCGTCGCTCTGACTGCCGTCGCTCGCAACGAGTTTCGCGACTTGCGCGTACGTCGTAGCGTTGAACACGTATGCCGCGCCCTGATCACTGTCGTCGCCGAACGCACCCGCGACGATCCTATCGTCGAACATCGCCACAGATCCTCCCAAGTAATCGTAGGCGCTTCCATCGCTCGCGCTCAACTTGGCCACCTGCTCGACACTCGTGAGCCGCCGCGCCATCGCGCCGGTGGTGCACAGCACCACGAGGAGTGCTGCCATCTTGAGGCTATTTATTCCTCTTTACGCCAGGGGAAGGGTAGGGAAGCTTCGCAGAATCTTTGTTCATTTTAAAACACGGACGTTATGTTGTTGGTCGTGGCATTTGTTCATTCTGTGGCTAATTTCGACTGACGCCAGATGCATCTTCTAATATAAGTTAACGGCTCTTATCCACCCACCCATCCATCCATCCATCCATCCATTCTGTGGGTGACGACGGGTAACTTAACTTGGGATGGATGTCCTCCACCCCGCCACAGCATCGTCACAGGCTGCGAAGTTGCCAATAAAATCGACGCCCGCCGCTTATGGAGTCTCCCGAGGTCCGTTGCCGTCGGTGCTCCTTGCCATCTTATGTGCTGTTGATGACATGTGGTTCCTTCGTTCTGATGACTTTCGGCCAAGTCATAATTGCGCGGAACCAATCGTGGCGCGGTGTGTGGTGCTGCGATCAATTCAACACAACCGCCGTTTTCCGCGCTTGGAAAGAGTCGCGCTTTTCTTTTTTTTTTTTGCGCGCGCTATCTCCTTTTCTATCAATGGGCTTGGCGACGGCCGCATCCGAGGTGGGGGGGGCGCGCAAGAACATCGTTTTACTGACCGGGGGGGGCGCCACACCCCAGCGCTAAGGTTTTGTGCCCGGGGGGGGAGTCTGCGACCTCCCAGCACGAAAGTTTCGTGCTAGGGGGGTGTCTGACGACCGCGTACGCAAGCTAGAAGGGGCCTTAGGAGTGCTTGCCGGGCGCCCAGGTGGTCAGCAAAGCTATAAACCAACGGACAGCCACGGACTGGGGGCCGGCGACTCGGCCGGGAGGGCGCGCTTCTGCTAGCCTCGCGCACTTCGCGGGCATGGGCGTTATAGAATCGGACCAGAGAGAGCACGGCTGCAGGAAAATCACCGTGCCTTTGCCATACGCGCGACTCCGAGCCGTAAAACTTATCAAGATATTGTGCGCGTCCTGTCTTCAAGGCGACGATGATGACGGCAACGAACAGCCCCCGGTGAACATGGCGAGGCCAAAGAGCCAGACTCCGTCGACGAGACTGCCCTCGACGAGGAGGAGGAGGAGGCGGAGGATGAGGGCCGCGCTCCCGAGGAGAGAACCTCCGCGACTACCTCATGGAACTCGGCGACGCCGCATTCTACCATGAGGCCGCCGCATTCCTCGCGGCCCATTCCGCGTCGCCAAACACCCCCCTCGACCCCGATTTCCCTGCCGAACTATAGCCTGCCTTGTAGTACCACTCTGGTGCTGCAGCGCACGTCGTCCTAGGGGGGGGGGGGTCACCGATCCCCCAGCGCTATAGGAGACTCCTAACGTAGGGGACACCCCAGCGCTAAGCTTTCGTGCTGGGGGGGGGGGGGGTTCTCGTCGTGTTCTCGCGCCCCCCCACCCCCGGACGCGGCTGTCGCCAAGCCTTGACTTTGGTCAACAACGCCTTTCATAAACGCGAGTAGCTTCCGCATGTCTGCGCGCGCCTCGCAGCAGAGCCCCAGGAAAAGCCGCTATGCCTCGGGAAACCACCCTATAAGTAAAGAGCTCCAGCGCACTCGTTGGATCCTTCCGTGGCGGGCTGAAGTCGCCGGCCTCCTCACCCTGACTCCCCCCCATGCACTCCGCGCCCCCGCAAACCGGCGATATGTAGAATTCCGAGTCTAGGAGCCTCCACCTATGCTTAGTGCCGGCATCTATCTTTGCGTACTCGGGCAAGAAGAGGGACTGCTCGGCGAAGAAAATGTGTCCTCGGGACGGTCATAACGAAGGCGGGTGCTACGGGAAATTGTCGCCGTGGGCGTGCAAGCTGACGAACCCCATCGGTGCCCTCTTGGCGCCTCTACTCCTCTCAGCACTCTAATTCGACTGTTGAAAACCCACAGACACAGGGGACGTCTGCGTCCGACCCGCAGCTTTCGTCTGCTCGTGTTTGTTGTTCCCCACAGAGTCATTCCGACGCGGAGTAATTGACGCAGATATAATCATAGAATCATGGCCCGCAGAGCTCGCCCTGGTTCGTGGTCAGATAATTTTTGGGGATCAAGCGTTTTCCCTCTAACTGGTGAGCCATGCTCGTCCTGAGCCAAAATAGCTCTCGGGTTGTTTGTCGTGGATCAGAAGAAAATGCGTACCTTGGCGGTGCTAGGATCGAGTAGCGCAGGAGCATGACCGGCACTCCGATGTTAAGCACGATCTTGTGCGGCGTCCTAAGCCCAACTCGCGAGATCTAGTACGTCCTGCAGGATGAGTTTTGAGGAATTCAACAAGGCAGAGCGATGTGTTTGTCTGTTGTTGAATTGTATCAAACAATACACTAAAAATAAATACACTGCACGACGACGACGCCGCCGCCGCCTTAAAAAGTTACGGCGGCGGCGGCGGCGGCGGCGGCGGCGTCGTGTGTTACCACGAAGCTCATCGCTCGCGCTTGAAACGACGGTTGTTGTTGCAACTGTTCCCGATCTTTCTTTCTTTCTTTCTAGCCAATGTTGTTTAACTCACCCAGTTGTTAAAATACGTTAATAAAAATCGATAAAAATGTTGAATTAGTTAGAATCATTATTATTACGAAATTATTCCTCCTTCAGGAATGTGACCAAGGAGGACAGAGAGGAGAGAAGCAACTATAGCTAAGGGCATGGCTTTACGTAGCCCGCACAGAAGAAGAAGAAGAAGAAGAAGAAGAAGAAGAAGAAGAAGTCGACGGCGAGGCGTGAGGATTCAGGACACAATTAGCCGAGAGCTAAGAAGGGGCGAGGAAACGAAGCGAAGGTGCTTAATTAAAATATTTGAACACTTAGTACAAGAGCCTTCAAGAAAAGGGCACTGAGTCGGGTTCGGAGCGAGATTTCGCTACCGAGCGAAATTGCGCTTTGGGGATACTACTGGAGGAGCGGAGGAAACTAGAGGAACGGAGGATACTGGAAGAACGGAGAAAACTACTCGAGGTGCGGAGTATACTGGAGGAGCGGATGAAACTAGAGGTGCGGAGAATACTGGAGGAGCGGACGAGGACGTCGTGGGATTTGACAAAAAAGCGCACGAAAACAACGACGAGAGCGACGGCTACGACAGACGCGAGAAGGAAATAAAGCTCGCCGATACTCTCTTGGGAGGACGGGGTAATGTGGTCTAGTAGCATGGAGGTCGCAATCGCGCCAAGGGTGGCAACCAGGAGCACAATTTCTTCGAATAAGGGCTTCTGGACGTAGTCGGGCAGCGTGACTAGCGCGGCGCAAA
Source organism: Chrysophaeum taylorii (assembly GCA_029834535.1). NCBI lineage: Eukaryota > Pelagophyceae > Pelagomonadales > Pelagomonadaceae > Chrysophaeum > Chrysophaeum taylorii. Next base: position 75,247 of record JAQMWT010000349.1, read on the forward strand.
GACGAAGGCCCGCGCGCACGGCTGGCGATGGCGTCCACGTCAAGTCCTCGTGGATTCCAGGAAGCTGGTCGAACAAGAAAACCTCGTCGAAGCGATTATTGATCCTGGACGAACGAAGCGACGCTTCGCGCAGCTTGCGCGCGACGTCACCGGTGACATACCTTCCTAGACGCGTCGACCCGTAGGCGGGCTCGAGCTGACAGTAGAAGAAGACTGGCGAGGCTGGGACGTTGGCGGCAAAGGGGAAAGTGCGAAGCGCCGTCGGGTCGTCGAGGCGTCGTAAGCGGTCGATGATGAGCGAGGGCAAGGCAACGTTGAAGATGACGATTTCGAGGGGAAAGAGAACGACGAACATCAGGACGAGATTGACGACGACTCCCAGCAGCCAATGGCGAGCGCGGTCGTAGCCGATCGTCGTCGCGACTTGCAGCATGACGACGATGGTGGCGGCCATGATGCCCGTAACCACGAGCCAAGCCGCTACGTAGGCAGCGGGAGACGGCGAAGATTTTGCTGTCTGCTTGCGCACGGTCATGCGGTATATTCGCTTCTCGACCAACGAGAGGTGGGAGGCGCGCTCGGCTTCGACGAGGCGCTCGAGTCGCTGGACGAGCGTCGCGGCGGGCGTGCTGGCCGCAATCTTTTCCACTTCTTCTCGCAGACGCCAGGCCTCGGAGATGTGACCGCGAATCATCTCGAGCACGTTGTCCTCCCACTCGGCCTCGTCCGGCGTCCAGCGCCAGTCCTGCCGTAAGCGCCGCTCGATAGCAGCGAGCATCATAGTAGCTTCCGCGAGTCTGTTCGACTCCGCGTACTTGCGACACGTCTGGAGCTCAAAGAAGCCGAGTTTCATGTTTTGCACGACCTCGACGGCCAGCGCGTGCACGTCCATCGCCGCCATTCGGAAGCCCGAGGAGTTCGCGGCCCACTTTCGAATCGCCGACGAATCTTGGTTAAACGGCTTAATGATCCCAAGAGATAGCTTGGCGCGCGATAGCTTGCTGGTCAAACGACTGCCCGTCGTGCTGGTTTTTGTCTTGGAGATCGACGCGTTTTCGAATCGACAGCTTTGGACGCTGCGGCCGTGTTCGAGGCTCGAGTGACACCGAGAAACAAAATGAGGCCACGTCGAAGGGTTCGTTGTTGTCGGTGCCAAAGAGTGGCTCGATGATGCCAGAGACGGTACGCTGACCTCGTCCGTGCTCGTGGGTTGGAGGAATTCGTCGAAGCCGAGCGCTACGTCGTCAAATAGATAAACATCGCGAGCAGTGCTGCCGGTATCCGCGTAAGAAAACAATTCCTCGACCTTGATTTCCTCGTCTTCTTTAACTTCGATGCCGTCATCGGAGCAGCAGCGGCCAAGGTGCTTCGACGACCTTTCTTCCTTACGGTCATCATCCACAACGAGGAGCATCGAGTCCGTTGCTTCTGTAGGGTGGGCACCTCGATTTTCAACGGGGGTTTTTTCATTATCCCCGAAAAGTTGCTCGGTCGTCGTCGTCGTACGAAGAAGATGCGTGCCCGACCCGATAGAAACAGCAGCAGATTCCCGAGGAGCATCATCATCACAGCGTGGGTCCTGCGACGTCTCATCGTGTTCCTCAAACATGACTTCGATGATGGCGTCCTCCCGAGAGTCCCCCGCGATCCGAGGGGCGGCGTCCGACTCGGGCGCCAGGGGCGCACCGGACGGTGCTTTCGACTGCACTTCGCGTATAGAATCAGAAGAGCCACGACAAAACCAGTGGGCCGGCTTGAGCGCCGGAGGCACTGGCGCTACGATAAAATGACCGATGATCCAATCCAACGAGGCCAGCACTGGAATGACGATCGCCAGAATAAGAAGCAACAGTACGAAATGCTCTACGGTTGCTCCAGCATCTCTCGTACTCCTCTTGACGCACGACGCAGAGCATACGTCATATTTACAGAGTGGCCTGCGAGACACGAGACTCCGAGCGTCGATCGCGCATTGGGTCTCGTCGTCGTACGCGCCGCAGTCCACGCTGGGGAACTCGATCCAGACGACCTCCAAAGCCAGCGCGAGAAAAATGAGGGCGCACTCGACACCGAGCTTGAGAGCACGCCACTTGCGCGGCATCGTCGCGCTGTACACGTTATACCAGTTGAGAATGGGATGGTGTTTGTTGAGAGAGTCAACCACGTCTCTTAACGATCGACCGGGAATGCTCTCGATTTGTCGGCGAGCGAGCGCGTGCGTCGTTGGCGTATCGAGGTCCACCAGACTTGCGCTCCTCGGCATCGTCAACGAAGCTGGAGGAGGAGACCCGTAACGCTTTCTTCTGCTTACGAGCCGCGCGTCGCGCTGGTCCATGCACTCGCCGACAACGGCCGCAATAGCGGTGATGACGACGAGACCAAGGCATGCTGTCAGCACGAGTCGCGATCGGCGGATTTCGGGTTTGGTTTCAAATACTTGCGTGTATACTTCGACGGCATTCGTTACTTCGCGGCGCGTCGAGTAATCGGTTGCTTGGTCTCGGAGGTCGACGCGACACTCGCACCGCGTCGACCCATCCTCCTCGATCGTCTCGCAGGACGGTGGTACGACCCATCGACGACTCGACACGTCCCACGTCGCGCAGGCGAGCGATGTCGAGTTACACGTGTAGTTGAAAAATCCGGGCGCGAGCCCGTCGCAGTAGATCGAGACCGTCGAGTCCGGGCACTCGAGCTCCTTGAAACCAACAAAGCCACACTCGCAGTCTGCGGTGACGGTGAGGACCGGAGTCACGTTCAAAGCAACCTGCCCTGGGATTGTCAGGTTGACATCGGTGGCGGCGCTCGCTGTTGTACGTAGTTGTCCAGCGCTCGAGACGTTAATGCCAAAGCGCACGACTCGAGATAGCGCTGCGTTCCCTTCTTCTTCCAGGTCATGAGGGTTGACGAGGAACTCCGCGAGGGAGATCGCGTACACACTACCGTCGTCGGGCACGATCGACGACGACGACGACGAGGCGTTCATATCGCCCGTGGTTCCGACCACTTGGATCCCTTCTCCGAGCTGATTCGAGACGACCTTTGATGCCGTTCTGAGATTGGAAGCCCGCGCTCCGATTGCGTCCTCATTTTCCACGAGCGTTTCGCGTTGGACCAGCGTCAGCGCGTCAACTGCCTCTAGAAAAATATCAGAAGCGACGCCATGACTTTCGTTGTTCTTCTCCAGACGACGGCGGCGGCGATACCTTTGGGATAATTCATCATCCGCGGTGACGAACAACCGCGACGCCAGCAAGTTGCTTAGAGCATCGGTGGCCGCCTGGGCAGCCATCGTGTTGCCCGAAAGTCCGACACCTGCTAGCGTCGAGGTGAGCCCGTGCAAGACGTCGAGAACCTCCGTCGCCGAAGGATTGTCGAGGTTACAATCGGACAGGGCGCGAGAGGCTTCGATACTTAGCTCGAGCTGTTCAAGCTCCGGGTCCACCAAATCTTCCACGGCATCGGCGTGAGCGGCGACAACCGTTTCGAGTACCTCAAATTTGTTGTCCAAAACGTCCGTCGCGGATGCGACAACCTGACAAATTTCGTCGAGCGAATACTTCGCGAATGCCGTCGTCAAGGCACCGTCGACGTCATCGACAACCAATGAAGTGTTGGAGAGGGTCACGTTCACTTCGCGAGAAGCGTTCGCCGTGCTTTTCAGCGCATCCGTAACAACCACCGTCACAGAGAGGCTGGGCGGCGCGATACCAATCGGGAAGCGCGCGTTTTCGAGGAGAGTATTTGGCGACGACGTTCGTAGGATGCCACGCTCGGTCTCGAAACGGTACCGAAGCGGAGGCTCCGCCGATACCCAGCCTTCGGCCAAGAGCGTGAAAATCGTGTAAAAGGCAAAGCCGGCAGCAGGGGTCACGTCCAGGCCCCCAGAACTGGGGGGTGCAATCACCGTCATCGAGATGCTCGCATAACCGCGATGCGTGCCGAGCGTCGCTTCGAGGTTAAACACGTATTCACCACCCAACACAAGCGCGAAAGGTTCGATGACCAGCGGATGAGAACGAGACATGTTTCCGTCCAAGGATTTTGAAACGCTCAGCGGCGTCCGCGCGCTGTTCTCGAGGCTTCGGTCGGCGACGAGAGCGCCACGGGACAGCGACCATGTTGAAACAACAACAACAACCTGCTCGGCGTCGGCCGCGTCCTCGGGCAGCGCAATTGTGGCTTCGATTGTGAGCTTGTTTGCCGAGCTTACGGTGGTGGTGTCGAAAAATGCGATGTCGACGCGGGGGGTAGCCACCTTAAGCACCGCAAGGATCTTCTGAGCCTCCGCCATGCGTCCATCTTGGGTGGACACCTCTACACTGAATGTGTACGAACCGGGTGCCAGTGTCCCAGCAGGCAGGGAGAGCACAGGGGTCGTTGTCACTGGGACATCGTCGCAGAGGCTCGCCTCCACCGCAGAGCATCGCCATTGGTACGCCAGCGTTGCCGTCGGGTCGTCTTCGTCATATGAAACGGCAGCCGAGAGCGCGATGTCCTCCAAGGACGATGCCGACTGGCTCGTGCCACCGTCGATCGCCGCGACGACGTGACCCGTGCCGACTTTTATCGACACGACTTGCGTGTTGTTTAGACCAGAGAAAATCTGGTCGACGGCGGTAGCGCGGAGAACGTAGGACGTGTTCGACGCCAAGGCCTAAGGTTGAACGTTTTATGCCAATTTTATAACAAGCCAAGCGTCAACAATTTGGCGATACAGGGCGACTCAACGCAAGATATAGGGCAAAACGACGAAGATAAACTCTGGCTCGTGCGAAGGCGTCGAGATTGAAAAAACGCGCGTTCTTCGAGGTGGATTCGAAGTCTGTGAGCATCAGCGACCCATCGTCTTGTTGTTCCTCAAACAGCGTCCACAAAAAATCCACTTGACGCTCGAAATCGGCCCTTCCGTCACAATCTGTGGCGAATCCCAATGCTTTAATCGAGAGAGCCTCGCTTCGGCTCGCCAACACAACGTCGGTACCGCCGATGATAACGAGCGACGGGATCCGGTCGTATGTCAGTCGAACACTAGAGCTGGCAGTCGTGGTCACCTGCGTGGACGGAATATGTTTTGATGAAAGACTGTGACATTGTTGGTAGCGAACCTCAAGAAAATTCGTCAAACTCAGTGTGAGCGAAAATTGCGAGGTGACTGCAATGATTTTGTCGAGCTCGGCATTTGACAACGCAAAGAACGCGCTCCCTTGCGCGCGGTCAACCGCAGCGGCCAACGTTGCGCTCTCGGCGGAGGCGGCGGCGGCTGCTGCACTCCAGCGAAACGTCATCTGCCGACCAGCGCTGCCCGTTGATTGATCGGCCCGCAACATGTAGTTCTCGCAGACAGATATCGACGCTGGACCTTGGAAGACGACGTGCGGGACGATAGTATGGGCGGGCGCCAACGCCCGAATGGTCGTCCCATTTGCCGGTTCGTAGCACTCACACCACCTGCGCACAAATAAAATTGTATGCTCGGCGTTCCAGACAAACACGTATTAAGTTGAGATGTTGAATCTGACTGTGACTCTCACCTTTCTTCGTACACACACTCCGCCTCCAGAACATGATCCAGAAGCGTGACATTACTTCCTGGCATGAAGCCTGGAGCATCGCTAATCACGGCATCCACAAAAGTCGCATTCACCCAGAGGCATGTCGTCGCTTCAACGTCTGCGAATATAAACAGTTCGTCGCAGCCAAATTCAACTCCGGCGGCACGGCCTGCACGATTCGTGGCTGAATCAAAGGTGAGACCAAGTCCTGCGCCGCTAGAGCTGAATTGAGCTGAATGGAGCTTCGGCGGCTCAGGGATGTCGAGTCTCTCGCATGGAATTTGGGTTGGCGCGGTCGATAGATGACGGGTCGTCGGAATGTGAGAAGTCCATGAAGGGCTAGGGCTCAATCCAACGGTCGGTTGCCTTGTCGGACTTTGGACCTCTGTGGCCTCAAGCGGTCCGGCTTTCGTTTCCGCTGCGATGGTAGCCAGCGAAGCGTCCACGTCGACCGTCGCATCTTTCAACGGCGATGATATATTCGCCCCCGCGGCGACTGCTCGCAGCAAGTCCTGGAGAGGACTAGTTAATGTGCCCGCCGAGGGTGTGACGGCAATAGAGAGTTCAGCTTCGACGTGAGATGTGAGCCCAAAGCTGTCAGTCACCGCAATTGAGTTGAACAAAACAACGAACGAGACGTCAATCGCAAAAGTGTTTTGCTGCAGACCACGGCGGCGTACGAGGCGACGGGTAGTACGATCCTGAGCTTGAACATTGGTCACATCATCGGCGCCGGCGATCAAGCCAAGTATAGCCACAGAGAACAGTTGAGACTCAGTTTCACCGAACTCGTCTGCGGTCATGCTCGCAAGGACCACAGTAGATCTAATGCTCAGCGATGTCGTATTAATAACCGATGGACCTGGAGAGGGCGACTCAGTGGGCAAGGCAGTCGGCGCAGCTGACACTTTAGCTCGCAGCGAAGGGGTGCGAGTCGGTACCACGCTTGAAAACGAGCTTGGTTGCGATGTCACCAATTGAGTTGGATTCATCGTAGGCACCATAGAAGGATCGTTGCTCGTTGGCATCCGAGACTCGAGGTCGCTGGATCCTGTAATGTTCGGAACGGACGTCGACATTTCGAGTGGATTGCTCGTTGGTTGTGAAGTCCGACCAAGAGAGGGATTGAGCATCGGTTCTGTCGTTGGCACGCTCGACGAAATATCTTTCGTCAGATTAATCGTGGCTGCTGCTTTCGTTGGCTGCAATGTCGGCGCGCTCGTCGATCGCGACGTTGATGCCGAGGTAGGTAGAGACGTCGGTACTATCATCGGCAATATTGTCGGCGGCATTGTCGGCGACAATGTCAGTAGCATCGTCGGTGACACCGTCGGTGCAACCGTTGGGAGCACCGTCGGTAGCATCGTCGGTGACAATGTTGGTGTCACCAACGGTGACACCAACGGACGAGAGATTGGTGGCTGCAATGGATGGGCGGTTGGCACCCACGAGAGCTGTACTATCGACCCAGGTGACGGCGAGGCGCTTATCGATGGCGCAACAGTCGGACATGCTGACGAGCGATGCCCACTTGAGCTCCCTAACGTACTCGCTGATGGACGAACAGACGGCTGGCTCGATTGTCTAATGCTTCGCATGCTGCTGGGTGAGCTCAAAGAACTTGTGGTAGAAGATACAGTCGATGATACCGACGGAGCCGGCCATGGCATTGATGCTGGTATCAATGTCGGGATAGGTGAACGAACAGAACTCGGAAACAAACTGGGTCGATTTGTGGGAAGCAGCGATGGCCAAGATGTCGGTTGATCCGTTGGTTCTCCGGATGGCGAGGCTGTCGGCTCAGAGGTTGGGGCATTTGTTGGAAACGATGATGGTTCGGAGCTAGGAGTGCTCGATGGCATCGCGGACGGACTACCTGACGGGCATCCAGACGGTCGGCTCGACGGTGTTTCGCTTGGAGTGCTACTCGGAGATGCTGAGGGACCAGGTGACGGTACATATGACGGTACATATGTTGGAATTGAGTCCGGCATAAAGGAGGGAAACGAAGTTAAAAACGAAATGATAGCCGGAGAAGATGTTGGCAGATTCCATGGTTGGCTCATGGGAATGGAAACGGGTGTGCCCGATGGAATGCTGGATGGTAACTTTGAGGGAGTTGTGCTCGGCACACTCGAAGGCAACGGCAATGGGTGCATCGTTGGGATTGAAAAAGGAACTGATGACGGTATCACAGTTGGGATTGAGGCTGGCTGCACGGTTGGCATCGAGGATGGCAACGACGAGGGCAAACTTGTCGGATTGAAGGAGGGGGCTGCGGTCGGCGCGGGCGTCGGAGCTCTGGTGGGAAGCGACGACGCCAAGGTGCTGGGGACGCTCGTTGGTAACGCGGATGGAGCCGCAGACGGTGTCCCAGTCGGCTGGTTCGAGGGTAATGCACTTGGAATGCTGCTTGGGACAGCCGAGGGACTCAGTGTAGGCGCAGAGCTTGGCGTTCTGGAAGGCAGCGGCGATGGATTTGCTGTTGAGAACGAGATTGGTACATTGGTTGGGACCGCGCTGGGATTCGAGATAGGTGACATTGTTGGCATCGATGATGGCGACGACGAGGGAGCGATTGTCGGACCAGCTGAGGGAGAAGCAGTTGGCACAGTAGTCGGAGCCACCGTGGGAAGTGACGACGGCCACGAGCTGGGCATACTCGACGGCGCCTTAGACGGACCTGCAGTAGGAAATCTGGTTGGTTGGCTGGATGGAGATGCACTAGGACTGCTCGAGGGACATGCTCTGGGCCATGGGCTCGGCACACTCGAAGGCAACGGCGACGGGTGCGTCGTTGGGATTGAAAAAGGAACGGATGTAGGCATCGCAGTTGGGCTTGAGCTTGGCTGTATGGTCGGAATCGAGGACGGCCACGACGAGGGCAAACTTGTCGGATTCGACGAGGGAGCTGCGGTCGGCGCTGGCGTCGGAGCTTTGGTGGGAGGCGACGATGGCAAGGAGCTGGGGACGGTTGTTGGCAACGCATATGTAGCTGCAGACGGTGTCCCAGTCGGCTGGCTCGAGGGCAATGCACTCGGAATGCTGCTAGGGATGCCGGAGGGACACACCGTAGGCACAGAGCTTGGCGTGCTGGAAGGCAGCGGCGATGGATTTGCTGTTGGGAGCGAGATTGGTACTACGGTTGGGACCGCGCTGGGATACGAGCTAGGTGGTATCGTTGGCGTCGACGATGGCAACGATGAGGGAGCGCTTGTTGGATCAGCTGAGGGAGAAGCGGTTGGCGCAGTAGTCGGAGACACCGTGGGAAGTGACGACGGCCACGAGCTAGGTGTGCGCGACGGCGCCGTAGACGGAATTGCAGTAGGAATTTTGGTTGGTTGGCTGGATGGAGATGCACTAGGAATGCTTGAGGGACATGCTGTGGGCCATGAGCTCGGCACACGCGAAGGCAACGGCGACGGTTGCGTCGTTGGGATTGAAAAAGGAACTGATGTCGGTACCGCAGTTGGGCTTGAGCTTGGCTGCATCGTTGGCATCGAGGATGGCCACGACGAGGGTAAACTCGTCGGATTCGACGAAGGAGCTGCGGTCGGTGCGGGCGTCGGAGCTTTGGTGGGAGGCGACGATGGCAAGGAGCTGGGGACGGTTGTTGGCAACGCATATGTAGCTGCAGACGGTGTCCCAGTCGGCTGGCTCGAGGGCAATGCACTCGGAATGCTGCTAGGGATGCCGGAGGGACACACCGTAGGCACAGAGCTTGGCGTGCTGGAAGGCAGCGGCGATGGATTTGCTGTTGGGAGCGAGATTGGTACTACGGTTGGGACTGCGCTGGGAAACGAGCTAGGTGGTATCGTTGGCGTCGACGATGGCGTCGACGAGGGAGCGCTTGTCGGATCAGCTGAGGGAGAAGCGGTTGGCTCAGTAGTCGGAGCCGCTGTGGGAAGCGACGATGGCCACAAGCTTGGCGTGCTCGACGGCTCCTTGGACGGAGCTGAAGTAGGAATTCTGGTTGGTTGGCTGGATGGAGATGCACTAGGACTACTCGAGGGACATGCTGTGGGCCATGGGCTCGGTACACTCGAAGGCAACGGCGACGGGTGCGTCGTTGGGATTGAAAAAGGAACTGGTGTCGGCATCGCAGTTGGGCTTGAGCTTGGCTGCAAGGTTGGCATCGAGGACGGCCACGACGAGGGCAAACTTGTCGGATTCGACGAGGGAGCTGCGGTCGGCGCTGGCGTCGGAGGTTTGGTAGGAGGCGACGATGGCAAGGAGCTGGGGACGCTTGTTGGCAACGCAGATGTAGCTGCAGACGGTGTCCCAGTCGGCTGGCTCGAGGGCAATGCACTCGGGGTGCTGCTAGGGATGCCGGAGGGACACACCGTAGGCACAGAGCTTGGCGTGATGGAAGGCAGCAGTGATGGATTTGCCGTTGGGAACGAGATTGGTACTACGGTTGGGACCGCGCTGGGATACGAGCTAGGTGGTATCGTAGGCGTCGACGATGGCGACGACGAGGGAGCGCTTGTCGGACCAGCTGAGGGAGAAGCGGTTGGCGCAGTAGTGGGAGGCACCGTGGGAAGTGACGACGGCGCCTTAGACGGAACTGCAGTAGGAATTCTGGTTGGTTGGCTGGATGGAGATGCACTAGGAATGCTCGAGGGACATGCTGTGGGCCATGAGCTCGGTACACGCGAAGGCAACGGCGACGGGTGCGTCGTTGGGATTGAAAAAGGAACTGATGTCGGCACCGCAGTTGGGCTCGAGCTTGGCTGTATGGTCGGAATCGAGGATGGCCACGACGAGGGCAAACTCGTCGGATTCGACGAAGGAGCTGCGGTCGGTGCGGGCGTCGGAGCTTTGGTGGGAAGCAATGACGGCAAGGAGCTGGGGACGCTTGTTGGCAACGCAGATGTAGCTGCAGACGGTGTCCCAGTCGGCTGGCTCGAGGGCAATGCACTCGGAATGCTGCTAGGGATGCCAGAGGGACACACCGTAGGCACAGAGCTTGGCGTGCTGGAAGGCAGCGGTGATGGATTTGCTGTTGGGAGCGAGATTGGTACTACGGTTGGGACCGCGCTGGGATACGAGCTAGGTGGTATCGTAGGCGTCGACGATGGCGTCGACGAGGGAGCGCTCGTCGGATCAGCTGAGGGAGAAGCGGTTGGCTCAGTAGTCGGAGCCACCGTGGGAAGTGACGACGGCCATGAGCTAGGTGTGCCCGACGGCGCCTTAGACGGAACTGCAGTAGGAATTCTGGTTGGTTGGCTGGATGGAGATGCACTAGGAATGCTCGAGGGACATGCTGTGGGCCACGAGCTCGGCACACGCGAAGGCAACGGCGAAGGGTGCGTCGTTGGGATTGAAAAAGGAACTGATGTCGGCACCGCAGTTGGGCTCGAGCTTGGCTGCACGGATGGCATCGAGGATGGCCACGACGAGGGCAAACTCGTCGGATTCGACGAAGGAGCTGCGGTCGGTGCGGGCGTCGGAGCTTTGGTGGGAAGCGACGACGGCAAGGAGCTGGGGACGCTTGTTGGCAACGCAGATGTAGCTGCAGACGGTGTCCCAGTCGGCTGGCTCGAGGGCAATGCACTCGGAATGCTGCTAGGGATGCCGGAGGGACACACCGTAGGCACAGAGCTTGGCGTGCTGGAAGGCAGCGGTGATGGATTTGCTGTTGGGAGCGAGATTGGTACTACGGTTGGGACCGCGCTGGGATACGAGCTAGGTGGTATCGTAGGCGTCGACGATGGCGACGACGAGGGAGCGCTCGTCGGATCAGCTGAGGGAGAAGCGGTTGGCTCAGTAGTCGGAGTCACCGTGGGAAGTGACGACGGCCATGAGCTAGGTGTGCCCGACGGCGCCTTAGACGGAGCTGCTGTAGGAATTTTGGTTGGTTGGCTGGATGGAGATGCACTAGGAATGCTTGAGGGACATGCTGTGGGCCATGAGCTCGGCACACGCGAAGGCAACGGCGACGGTTGCGTCGTTGGGATTGAAAAAGGAACTAATGTCGGCACCGCAGTTGGGCTTGAGCTTGGCTGCATCGTTGGCATCGAGGATGGCCACGACGAGGGTAAACTCGTCGGATTCGACGAAGGAGCTGCGGTCGGTGCGGGCGTCGGAGCTTTGGTGGGAGGCGACGATGGCAAGGGGCTGGGGACGCTCATTGGCGACGCGGACGGAGCCGCAGACGGTGTCCCAGTCGGCTGGCTCGAGGGCAATGGACTCGGAATGCTGCTAGGTATTCTCGAGGGACACACCGTAGGCACAGAGCTTGGCGTGATGGAAGGCAGCGGCGATGGATTCGCTGTTGGGAGCGAGATTGGTACTACGGTTGGGACTGCGCTGGGATTTGAGCTAGGTGGTATCGTAGGCGTCGACGATGGCGTCGACGAGGGAGCGCTTGTCGGATCATCCGAGGGAGGAGCGGTCGGCGCAGTAGTCGGAGCCGCTGTGGGAAGCGACGATGGCCACAAGCTTGGCGTGCTCGACGGCGCCGTAGACGGAACTCCAGTAGGAATTTTGGTTGGTTGGCTGGATGGAGATGCACTAGGACTGCTCGAGGGACATGCTGTGGGCCACGAGCTCGGCATACTCGACGGCAACGGAGACGGGTGCGTCGTCGGGGTTGAAAAAGGAGCTGATGTCGGCATCGCAGTCGGGCTTGAGCTTGGCTGCATGGTTGGCATCAAGGACGGCCACGACGAGGGAGCTGCGGTCGGCGCGGGCGTCGGAGCTTTGGAGGGAGGCGACGACGACGAGGAGCTGGGCATACTCGTTGGATCTGTCGAGGGCGTGGTGCTCGGGGTTTTGGTGGGAAGAAGCGATGGCCAGGAGCTTGGCGTGCTCGACGGCATTGGCGACGGATCTGCCGAGGGCAGCGCAGACGGTTTTGTCGAAGGGCAAGCGCTCGGAATGCTTGTAGGGAGGCTCGAGGGACTCGCGGTAGGTGTTGAGGTCGGCAAGCTCGAAGGCAGCGTGGATGGAATCATCGTGGGCGAGTCGAACGGAGCTAGCGACGGTAACATTGTGGGAAGGAAACTGGGCTGATTCGAAGGTGTTGACGACGGCAACGGCACCGGAAGAATCGTCGGATCGGCAGACGGTGCGACCGTCGGCGCAGAACTCGGAGTATTTGTTGGAAAGGGCGACGGAACAGAGCTGGGCGCGATCGACGGCGTCGTCGAAGGACGAGCCGATGGCGCCGCGGACGGCAACGTCGAGGGTCCAGCGCTTGGCGCGCTCCTCGGCGTCAAGGATGGCGCCGAGCTCGGCGCAAAGGACGGAAGGGGCGTCGGAGAAGAGGTTGGCTTCCGCGACGGCGACAACGTAGGACTCGAGCTCGGCGTAGTCGAAGGCGCGGTCGAAGGCTTTGTTGAAGGCGCAAAACTCGGCAGGCTGCTCGGCGCGGTCGTGGGGCTCGCGCTCGGTACCGCCGTCGGCATCGAGACTGGCGTCGAGGATGGCATCCAAGTTGGAAAAAAGGTTGGCTGCGCGGTGGGAGTAGACGACGGCGCGTCCGTCGGGATGGCCGACGGCGCGAGAGTAGGGTCGCGCGACGGCGCGAGAGTAGGGTCGCGCAAGATGGTAAAGACGTAGGCAGAGCCTGTGTTCCAACTCCCGGAATCTTCGCCGTACGCGCCTGCGACGATCGTGTTGTCGTACAGAGCCACAGCACGGCCAAAATAATCGTTGGACGTGCCGTCGACGGCGACGAGCTTAGCGACCTGAGACGTCGCGAGGCTACCGTACTCGAACGCGTAAGCCGCGCCCGCGTCTGTGCCCTGGTCGTCGTCACCAGTGGCACCAACGACGATCGTGTTGCCGCGAATCGCGACCGATCGGCCAAACCAGTGGTTCGCTCCGCCGTCGCTCGCGGTGAGCTTGGCGAGCTGAACGTAAGCGGAGCCGGAGTAGCGGAAGACGTACGCGGCGCCTTCGTTGTTGACGTCGTCAACATCCGCGTACCTCGCACCGGCGACGATCGTGTCGTCAAAGATAGCCACGGTTTCGCCGAGACGAGCCTCCCTGTTGGCATCGCTCGCGGTGAGCTTGGCGACCTGGACGCATCTTTCAAAAACGTATACGGCGCCCGCGTCGAAGTCGACGTCGTCGTCGCGCGACGATCCGACGACGATCGTGTTGTTGAATATCGCCACAGCATACCCAAAGTAGTCGCTGTCGCCGCCGTCGCTCGCGGTGAGCTTGCACAGCTGAGCGTAGGTGGAGGCGTCGAAGACGTAAACAGCGCCCGCGTTCTCGTACTTTCCGTCGTCGAAGATGGAACCGACGACGATCGTGCGATCAAAAATCGCCACGGACCACCCAAAATAGTCGTACTCGCTACCGTCGCTCGCCGTGAGCTTGGCGAGCTGGCCGTAGGTCTTGCTGCTGAAAACGTAAGCCGCGCCCGCGTTTATTCCGCGATCGTCGTCGTACCTCGCCCCGACGACGATCGTCTCCTCGTAGATTGCGACCGCGTTCCCGAATTCGTCGCTGGAGTCGCCGTCGCTCGCAACGAGTTTCGCGACCTGGGCGTACGTCGTTGCACTGAACACGTAGGCCGCGCCCTCGTTGGAGTTTTCGTCGTTGTCTCCATACGCCCCGACGACAATCGTGTCCCCAAAGATGGCCACCGTCGTCCCCAACGAGTCGAAGGCGCTTTCGTCGCTCGCACTCAATTTGGCCACCTCCTCGACACTCGTCAGCCGCCGCGCAAACGTCCCGCCATATCCTTGCGCAGCCGCTAGAAGACTGACAAGAACTGCTGCGATCATCAGTTTGCCATAAGATATGGTTTCACTTAATAATAACCCCGGGTGGCACTCTACTACTACTTTCAAACAACCTTGGTATATGCCTCGGCGACGGCTGAGAGCAGCAGGGTGGAGATTGGCGCGAGCACGGCGGTTTGCAGCTTGTGTCGCGCGCGCGCTTTAGAAAGCTGAGGTCAGGAGACAACAGCGTACATTGATATTGACATTAAGGGGACTGCTGGCCTTCTCTCAAAAGACAGCAGCAAAGGAGGCCATCGTGCCGCCGCAAGGGATATAGGTACATATTGGAGTTTCTGAGACTACCTGGAAACGGCCGGGAAAATACAGAATCCTCCGGATAGTTATTAGTGTTTTTGCCACTAATTAATATAACGGTCGTCGAAAATGACGTCCCGATAATAATAAGGGAAAAGTCAAGTTTCCAACTACCATATAAGTTTGGTCACCATAAACCTTCAACAATTTTGGTCACTTGAGTTTAGTCGATCCGTATCTTTTGGTTGACCAAACTTGTACTCTTAGAGACCGCAAACATACGGTTCGTCGTGACAAAACAAGGCCTTGTTCGTGATCAAGCTTTCAGCGGTTCTGCACGTCGTCGCGCTGTGGTGACTCCGGAGCGTCCTTCGACTTCGAAACGAACACGGTATCGATGCGGGTTTCGTCGTCGCTCGGGTCGAGCGGGAGCGTGGTGGTAACACGCCGACGTCGGTTGACCACGACGCCGAGAAAGAAAACAACAAGTCTAAGCGTGCCCAGACGAAGGTAAACGACTGTGAGAGATCGCCTAGTACGCTGTCGCAGCTCAGAGCGCGCAAATACGAGGCACCACTTTACTCGATCTAACCAAGATGCCAAGTTCAGCATGTGTGTTCTCGAGGCCGACTTGCAGCAGTCACACAAGTTGACGGCGCGTACAACATGGTCTACAGCGCGACAGCGCTGTCGTTCAAGTGCTATATGCAAGATGCAGCTTTTATGTGCGTGCTGGTCGTTGTGACGTGCAAGTAGACAATACCGTCACGTGTGTTGTAAAAGGCACACCTGCTCTCGGGACCTTCTTGCCGACAAAAAAAGATCCAGCTATCGCGCGAAGCACTTCTGCGAGGCCGTGTCGGTCCTCATCAAGGGCTTTATGGAGGGCAAGTCAGGCGGCTCGCTGGCCGGTGAGCACCCGGAAAGTCCGCGCTGGGAATCATGGGGTTCGCTCGGTTGGGCAGAGCGCGACGGACAGGTCGATTGTTCGTGGACCAACACGTCCGCGGCCTGCGACGCTTTTGCACGACCTCGCACAAGACCGCGCGCAGTGGCGGTCCACCATCAACAAGTCCGTCCTCGTCCCTCGCCTCTGCCCCAACTGCGCGATTTTCCTCTGTGATTCCGTACCGGCTCCTGCCGGTCCGGCCTGGCTCCCATGCTCGGGAGAGGTCTGATGTTAGTTAGTTAGTTAGTCAGTCAGTCAGGCGGATCTTCTCGGCATATGCGTTTGATAGACATCTGCAACAATAACTAACTAACTTCAGACCTCTCCCGAGCATGGGACCGACAGGCCGGACCGACAGGAGCCAGTCCGGAATCACGGCCCTGTAGACGAGGAGCGCCGAAAAAAAGGTCGGTCGGCGGAGAGTGACCATCAAGCTTGTTGTCGCCATGCGACGAGGAGAGAGACCGCGATGTGGCTGACAACCAACTCGTCGATAACCTTCCGTCTGCCCCCCCCCGGCCATACCCCGTCCCACACTGGGAACGTTCCGGCTGCCAACCATCCTAGTAGTCGTCGAATAGGTGCCAACCATCCTAGTAGTCGTATGTATATCATACTTGGGAGGTGAAAGAAGCCCACCCCACGTTGTCCTTGGCACCACATATCCACGCATAAAAAAAGAGGCGGGGCTTGTTAGAAAAAGGCGAGATGGGGTCGGCGGTGGGTTTTGGCGAGGGGGGGGGGCTCGGCGAGGAGCGCGAAGTGGGGCTTGGAATTTTTGAGGGTGCGATACGTCTGGAGGTAGGAGGAACCGAGGATGAGGGACTGGGCCGTGAGGGCTCTCTTGACGGTGGAATGTCGGAAGTCGAGGCGGTCGAGGGCGTCCTCGCCGGTGAGGGTACCGGGGGGGCCGCGTTTTCGGGGCTTAAAGACGAGACCGGTGAACTCGTTGACGGCCAAGGCCTCGAAACCCCACTTCACCAGGGAGATGGTGGGGAGCCAGCGGAGAAGTTTTGGGGTGGACTCGACCGAGATGTTCGCGCCGTTGAAGACGACGCTGAGGACGATGACGACCGGGAATACGGCGAGCGCGGCGTCGGTCGAAGGCGCGAGAGCGCCGACGAGGAGGCCGAGCGCCGAAGACGCTACGGTGTTAAGGGTCGTGACGCCGAGGAACGTAAGGAACTTGCGCATCGTGCGCTGGAGCCTCGCGAGGGGGTAGACGACAACCCCGAAGAGCGCGGAGAGCGTGGCGACGAGAGGTACCTCGGCCGCGACCTTGGAGAGGAGGTAGGGGAACGCGCCGTAGAGGTCCCTCTCCCCGAGGACGATCTGCTTCTCCTTGGGAAAGGTTCTGATCGACGAGGCAACGGCGAGATTCGTGCTCCCGATGATACTCAGGGACAGCAGGCCAAACCTGTCCTGGATCGACGCCTGGGTATCGTCGAGGGCGTAAATCCCGCCGTAGATCAGCGCCGTCATGAGCTGTTGGGCGGCCTTGACCGCGTTCGCGCCTTTGGCCCGACCGACGTCCCGCGCCGCCCGCGCGTACAGGAGCCGGAACTGGGTCCACGGACTCGCGCGCGCGCGCACAACGTTGTCGTCGTTGTCGTTCGCGGTCGCCCGTTGGTGATGCTTGCCTCTCGCCGAGGTCGCGGCCTTGGCGGCGATTTTCTCGAGCCGACGCCGACTCGCTGTCTCGTCCTCGACATCGACCGAAACCACCGCCAGCGCGTGCTCTGCACGAGAGGCCGAGCGCCGCGGAAATCCGAGGGAAGCAAAGTACGCGTCGCACAGACTTATCGGTCCCGAGTACATGAGCTCGCCTTCGGACAACAAAATCAGATCGTCGAACATGTCGAAGACCGCTGCCGAGGGCTGGTGGATCACGCACACGACCGTCCGGCCCTCGTCGGCGAGCGCCCGGAGGGCTCGGGCAACTCGTTCCGCGCTGTACGAGTCGAGCCCGCTCGTAGGCTCGTCCAAAAACACGCACTCCGGATCGTCCAGCAACTCCCGCGCAATCGACAAACGCCGCCGCTCGCCCCCCGATATGCCCCCCACGGTCGTATCCTTCACCTTGGACAGCCCCGTCTTGGCCAACGCCCCCGCGACCCTTTTGTCCTGTTCTTCTTCGCTCAACCGAGCGAGCTTCAGACGGACCGCGAACTCCAACGTCTCCCGAACGGTGCTGTACTCGTAGAACAAATCGCTCTGCTGCACGAAGGCGATCCGCGACGGCACGCCCTCGACATGCCCCGACGCGGTCAACGACTTGGACGCCTTGAGCCGCGAGGCAATCGTCTTTAGCAGAGTCGACTTCCCCGCGCCGCTCGGACCGCACACGGCCACAAGTCGACCCGGCGAAGCCGTTCCCGAGATCTCGTGCAGCAGCTTCTTCCCGCCGACCTCCACGCTGATTCGACGCCACTCCACAACGGGCCCTTCGCCGCGGCACACAACGAACAACAACCACCACCACATCTTCAACTTCATAACTTCGAAACTTGCCCTCCTTGTGACCCTGGTGGGTAGCCGCGACACCACGCCGATTTTTAGTTGGTGGCGATGCTACGTGAGAATATGCTTTCGGATTATTAACGGGGGGCATCTCTGGATCTCTCGAACGGATCTTGTGCATATCGGGCGACTTGCCGGTCCGGCTTTAAATCTGCTGCTCGAGGAAGTGTCGCAGGGAATCTGAAGAATCAAGAAACAGCAGCACCGATGCGAGCATTCTCGGACGCTCTCGCGCGGCACTTTCAGACTCCGATTCGTCCTGGCGAGTCGGTCGAGGTCGTCCAGGACTTGGTTAGCGGGGCGGTTGTGCTCGGACTGTCCAGTGCATCCGCTAAAACGCCGACGCCGGCACTACTACTTTCGCGTCGAGACGACGATCGCCCAGACCGTCACCGTCGTATCTTGGCGGGCGACGCGGAAAATCGTGTCCCTCGTCCGGCGATGCGAGCGACGAGCCGACAGCCCATTCGGCCGAGTAGTTCGTGTGCGCTCAAAGAGAGTTGTCGTCATCATCACCCGAGCTTGGGTGATCGAGCTAAGAGACAACCTGATCCAGCACCTCGAGACGACCAAGGCGGCGCAAGAAGGGCGCGCTACCGCAGCCGAGCGCGTACGGAACCAGGCCCACGCCGAGACTCTCGATGTTGAAACGGAGTTAGCCATGGCCGAGGCGGGGTTGAGGCCGAGCAGAAGTACGAGGACGAGTTTCGGGATGCCGCACGTCGGGAGGAGCGACACCGGGTCCGGAACGAGCGCCTAGTTTTGCCGCCGCAAGGGAGAAGCAGTACAACCGCGAAGGTGCAGCAATCCATCGGCGAGCTCACTGAACGCGACCAAGGCCCAGTCACAGGAGGCGGCAAGAGAGGCTGGCGGTCGAGGCGCGAGGAACCGACTTAAGAAATTGGACCCTAGGGACGTGCGACAACTCAAGGACAAACACGCCGCCGTCAACCAGGAGGCGAAATAAATGGAGATCGAGGTCGCGGTTGCCGAGGGCCACGTAGGAAGAGATCGAGCGGCTGCGGGAGCGGATCGCGGGCTTCGAGAAGCTGAACGCAGAAGTGCGGGTACCGCGGAAGCCGTCCGGCAAGGGATCCGGCAAGGGCGCGCCGTGGGACTCGAAGCTCGGGGCGAAGTTCTCGCCTCTCGGATTGCGTCTTCGAAAATTTCCGAGAGGTCCTGGCTTGGGTCGTCGAGGCGGTCGCCGGCCCAGAGCGGGCGAGAGACAATGAGCTCCCGTCCGAACGCTTCATTCGCGACCTGCGCTCAGAGATGGGCGTCCTTCAAGAGACCGCCGTCGCCCTCGCTCTGGGCTACGGTGACGTCGTCGACGCGCCGACGGACGCGTCGCCGCTTGACGGCAAATTTTTTGCTACCAGCCGTAAGTTTTTTGCTCCCGCCCGTGTCACGACAAACCCGGCTGCGAGACAGAGAACTGGACGTGCACAGCGCGTACGAGATCTCCGACTAGAGCACGGCGGGCGAGGCCATGGCGATCGCCAATCGGTTCGGCGACCTGAGTCGAGCGCTCCAGCTCGTTCGTCCAGCTCGTTCGTCAAGTTCACCAGGCGCGCTATATACGGAGCCGACGTCGCGACGGTTCTCGAGTTCCAGCCAGCCTCCTTCAGAGTCTGCCAGGATAATCCACAACTCGTCGTCGCGACCGCCGAGTACGAGGCCTTCGACACCGAGATCGCTACGTACCCCCAGTTCCTCGAGATCCGGGCTGGATCGGCGAAGCTGTCCATCGACGGCCAATCCTCGTTGCCGTTCGGGCATACGGCTCTACTCTCCGACTGACTCCAACGATCCAGAGACCATGCTCGACGCGCTCCGGTGCCGCGGCAGCACGTTGGAGTGAGGGGGGGTCCATGCGCTACGTTGGCGACGGGCGGCGGTCAAACAGACGTCGGAGCTACAGAAGGAAGGCCTTCGATGGCACGCGGCGGAACTCGAGTTTAGCACCTTGAAGTTTAACAACGCCGCCTTCTTCAACATATGAGCGTCGAAAGCTGCGCCGGTGTCGTCTCGTGCCAACGGGACCACATCTTTGTCCGTGCCGCCGCCACGAGTTTTGCGGCCAAGCGCCAGCGACACGTCGCCGAAGAGGTCGCTGGTCGAACGACAACAACGAAGACTAAAAACGCGTGATCGAGATGACGGAGGACGCCTCGCCACGAGCAGCGACGACGTTCAAAGAGCGTCGATGGAGGCGGCTCGTCGTGGTCGGCAGAACCGCAAGGCGCAGGCTGCCGCGCGCCGGGAGGCGGCGATGGAGCACCATCGCCGCCGCGGCTGTCGAGAAGGCCCTCTTCTGAGCGCGCCAGATGAACGACTACGCCAGGGCCCTGGAGGCCACGAAAGTGACGAAACCTGTCGTCGACGAGCTTGAACTCCTCGAGAAGGCCCAGCTCTCGACGGTCAAGAAGCGACTCGACGCGGCACTTAAGCAGCTACCGAGCGACGCTGCGCGGTCGAACGTCCTCGAGCCGAACATCGAGAGGTACGTCATAAGCATGGGTATGGGTTACCTCAAAACCAAGTCATACACATCGGGAAAGGACGACCCGACGATCGGCCAGGCCGGTTCCAAGGCCAAGGTCGAAATTTTTCTCACGGCGCACCTCAAAAAGTACGAAAAGAGTTGGTTGCCGAGGCAGAAGTCCGAGCGTGTCGACGGCAGCCGCCAGTGCTTCGGACCGCGACGACCCAGCGTGTCGATCTCGACGCGAGGCGGCACTTGAGTGTTGGCGAGCTCAAGGTTGAGGAGTGCCGCGCGTCTCGCCACCAACGAGTGGCAGCTACCGACGATCGCCGCGGCGTTGGTTGGTTCACGCGTCGAAGTGGCCCCAGCGTGCAAAAGGCGCAGTCTAAAAGCCCGCACGACCCGGCCCACGGACATTCCCAACGCGCCGAATGTTGTGTTTGGAGCCGATGGTATCGTGCAGAGTAGATCCGCGTAGGGGCCAATACACCTCACCCCGATGTGGATTCTCCAGATCGGTAGCTACCGACTTCGTTTGTTCCAGTATAAAACTGGCTTCATTTTAGGTCGACTTGACGACGGTCAAAAAAACCGCCAGTCCTTGGGGATTTTTATGGCCGCGGCGAGGGACGTTCCTTTTTCCACCCCACATCTTTTTTCGCGTCAACTCCGCCCGAGGGGGTCTCCTTGCTTCAACACCACCACGCACGTCAGTGTTTGGGTCGGGTGCCGAACCCCATCATTCCGTTTCTTTGCCGGACTCCTACGAGAGCGATCAGTGGCCGACGAACGATATGGAGGAATTAGCGGCGTCCACACGAGACTCAAGACCGCAGGGTGAATATTCAAGTACCGAAGAATTGGGAAGGTGTTGTGGTCGACGCGCTGCTGAGGGGATCTCGCATCGGCCTGCCGAGTCACGAGATTGGTATGAAAATTTTTGGCAAGAAGCAGGTCATCTTACTGTGCGTGTTGGTCTCTCGGCGCGCGGACGACATGGACGCCGACCACCACGATGCTATCAGTGCTGTGATCAGCGATGCCTTTCAATGTCACGTCAATCCGCAGGATACCACGGAGCCTGCTCCAACCGGCGGCGTTGCGACGGCCAGTTTTGACGCCCAACGCGTGTCGCCAAGGTCGCCGGGCGTTCCTATCGTCTCGTTAAACGGTGGTCGTGGGATCCCGACGTGGGTGTGTTCAAGTCAACCTCAAGTTTGTGTCCGGAGCCGAGATCTCCGCTGAACATGGAGAGTTTCGGGCGTCGCGCGACTCGATGCCAAACCGGTGGACGTCGCTCCGTGGCGGCTTTCGTGGTGCTGCTGTGATTGCCGAATTTGTGAAGGGAAATTGTGATGATTACTGGAAGGACAGTAATTCTCGGTGGGAGCGCCAGTTCGTGATCGACGCGTCGTTTGCCATTGGTTGCATACTTTGTGGCACCATTCGATTCGTGCAGAATGGAGGGCAACAACTGAATAATTTTGCTGAGCTGAAGCCTCCACGTCCTGGACGGGCGCCTCGTGTTGCATCGTCGTTTCGGCACTTCGACGGACCACCTGGCGACTTTGATGCCGCGGCACACTCGAAAGCGCCTCCGACCTGTCTCGATCTGATCACGAATCTTTTTTGTGACTGTTTAGTATCGGGCATCAACTTCACTTGCGTTTGTTTTAAAGGCTTCAGGATGAGTTGCTCGGGCAGCAACAGCATCGCCAGATGTACCAATTACGGTGCAGGCAACTCGAAGAACAAATGGAGTGCATGCCAACGCCAAAAGACCACCGCACAATCTCGCACCTGAAAATATAAAGTGTCTCAGTTTTCGGCCGACAACGATGATGTGTCCGCGAATAACGAAGACGAGGAGAATGAAGATATAGATTCCTGTGAAAGTCTGCATTCGCCATCAGACAGTCAAGTCGAGAATGTACCCGCGGTCTTTCCTGACAAAAAACGACAAAAAACGACAAAAAACGACAAAAAACTCCTACGCGAAATTTGTGAAGCAGAATCTCTCTACGTATCAAACGATTTTTTTGAATCGGCGCGACCAGTTGCGCAATCCTGCTACCGTGTGGCGCGCGATGTGTTGACAGGCGTCAACGACTCAGAGGGAAAGTTGCTACGCGAGGTGAAAATGTGGGGCGTTTCAGTGTTTTGGATGCACGAGACACCCAAAAATGTGTTGACGAGAGCTCACTTGGACGTGGCGAAAGGAGTCCAGCGACCTGCTGCTGCAACGCCAGCGCACGAATATGATTTAGGAAATAAATCTCTCCTCTCGGGTTAGTTGTCCAGCGTCTACAATTTGCCCCATCTTTCTCTTGCTCTCTTCCATCATCCTTCTTTACTGCCATCTCTCTCTTCTTTTGCTCCATCTCACTGTGCCCTTTGCGCTTCCTTGATTCTTATACGCTCCACCGCTCTGGTCTTTCTTCTCCTTGTGCGCCTGTTCTATGGCCGTTCTTATTTCTTTCGCTCCACTCACTCTGCGTTCGTCCGCCCTAACTCCTCGAGCCTACCACTTTCAAGATTGACCTTGAGAATGAGAATAAGTCGGGCGACTTGGAATGCGTGCAGCGTTGCGGATGTGTCTCCCTCCACACGTTCTAGAGCACAAGCTCGAGAATTTCGGGCGACTTGAAATGCGTGCAGCGTTGCGGATGTGTCTCCCTCCACACGTTCTAGAGCACAAGCTCGAGAATGTATATGATCATTCAACCGCTTGCCCATTTCACGATCAAGGAACGACTGTCGCTTCGCACTCCCTTTTCCGCTTCCCAATCGGCCGGCCACCTGCAAGAAATCTACCGTGAAAATCCACCCGTCCCGCTCGCGGTGCTGCCTGGAACGCATCACTCCGGACGACGCTCAACACCGCGTCGGAAGAGTCGACCATCGGAAGCGCGTGCGCCGTCGGAAGGAAGCGCGCGGGGTCCGCGAGGCTCGATGGTTGCGGTCGCCCGCGGAACGCGCCCGTGTAGCGCACTAACATGCGACCGCAACGCCAGGTCGCGCGGCGATCCGCCCTACCGCGGATCTCGCCGTTGACTGCCCCGCGCCCCATCCCGCACGACAATTCAAACGGCGAGACGTGTTCGTCGCCATGGTTTGTTGGGCCGCGCCTTGCCGAAAAGACATATAATGTATTCAGACCTTATTCAGACCTATTTATACTCTCTATTAGACGTAAGTAGACTTTGTTCAGAGGTATGTAATCTTCGATTGGTGCATCAACGTCGACAGCTGGGCATAGACGCGGCGGGCGCCATGCATGGGACAACGCGGACTCTATTTCACGGCGTTGCGCCCGCCCGCGGACCGCGTCGCCTCCCAATTCCAAACTAATATCGTTCTATTGCTAGTATATTCCTTCACACTGTGGCCCGGAGGCAAATCATTGGTCGGCAGGCTATTCACCAAGGGCGATCGATGTCCAAAATCCTATGAGCTAGTAACCCACGAAACCACACCACGTTTGACACCGAGCTTTGGAAGCAGCATGGAAGCAGCATAAAATCAATATCACTATGACTGACATTGTACATCAACAAAAAAGGGCAATGCTAACATCGTACGGCGAATGGACGATGAGTCGACCACGCGCGACGCGAGATGTTGCCACTGACAAGACTATGTTCATCCGGAAGGCGCGAAGTCAGCGACCTAAACCGGAATGTGGTCGTACTTGCGGGGTAGAAGAACTACTCCGGGATCGTGAAGGGGCGTCGTGAAACTTGACGTAAGCGCCCACAAGTACGATGACAAGCGCGACAGCGAAGATAGAGGCGAGAAGGAAATATAGCTCGCCGACGAGTCCTTCGGAGTTTGGGGACAAACGGCTCAGCAAAATAGACGTCGCGACAGCGCCAACGGTGGCGACTGAGAGCACGAACTGCTTGAAGGCGGGCTTCCGGATTGCATCGGGCAGCGCGACAAAAGCGGCAGAGAGCCGCAGACCTGCGCAGACTGCAGGCGGGGGCGTCCACGTCAAGTCCTCGTATATGCCTGGAAGCTCATTGAAGTAGAATGTCTCTTCAAGTTGGCCGTTGTCGCTCGACGAGCTATACGAGTCGCGTGACCTGCGCGAGGTTTTGCCGAGGACGTGTCGTCCGAGGCGCGTCGATGCGTAAGCGGGCTCGAGCTGGCAGAAAAAGAAGAGGGGCGAGGAGGGGATGTTGGCAGCGAAAGGAAATGTCTGAATCAAGGTTGGATCCTCGAGACGCCGTAATCTGTCAGCGATGAGCGAGGGCAGGGCGAACTCAAAGAAGATTATTTCGAGCGGGATGATGATGCCGTAGGTGAGCACCAGATGAACGATGACGCCCACGACCCAATGAAGCGAGCGATCGTAGCCAACAGTGGTGGCTACCTGCAGCATGATGACGACCGTGGCGGCCATGAGCCCCAGAACGCAGAGCCAAGCTAGAACGTAGGCGAGGGGCGAGGGCGGCGTTTTTTTATCCTCTTGGCGAAACGTCGCTTGGTAGATGCGTCGCTCGACCAAAGTGAGATGTGCGGCGCGTTCAACGTCGACAAGGCGCTCGAGCCGTAACACAAAGGTCGCCTCGGGCGTGTCGCCCCATATCTTCCCTGCTTCATTACGCAAGAGCCAGGCTTCCCGGATGTGACCACGCACCATTCGCATAACATTCTCCTCCCACACCACCTCATCTGCATCCCAGCGCCACTCTCGCTGAAAGCGCTCCTCGAGCGCGGAAAGCATCAAGGCTGCATCAAAGTGCTTGTTCAACTCAGCGTAAATACGCCCTCTCTCAAGATCGACAAGTCCGAGTTTCATGTTCTTCATGACGTTGATAGCCAACGCACGCACGTCCACTGCTGCCACTTGGGGGCTTACCGCGCCGGTGGCCCACTTAAGAATCCCATATGAATCCCGGCTAAACGACTCCCGACCAAACAAATTCTTTTGACCAATCGGAAAACGCCCAAGCGACTTCCTGTCGCCTACGCGACTTCCCATCTTTTTGTTTTTCTTCTCCGATCGTGTGGCTGGCGACACCTCATCGCTGGAGTCCGCTTCAAGGCTTGACAGACACCGCGCAACGAACTGAAGCCACACCGCCGGATCTAATGTTCTCGTAGGCCCCCCGCCTGCATCATCAATATCATTGCTGCTGTCTGTCTTCGCACGAGATGTGCTTTCGTTCTTCGCTTCCTCACCTTCTCTGTGACTCTCACCGTCGTCGAAATAAATGAGTGTCTTCTGTGACGCGGCGTCCTCCGTTGCATCTGTGAGCTTGTCTAAGTAATCTGCCACGTCGTCCTTGTCATCGCAGGCTTCTCCGAGTTGCACGGCCACATCATCGCCCCAAGCGATCACAACAGAGTCTGGAGGAGCAGCATCATTTCGATCTCGTGTGTCAATCTGCTGCGTGTCAACCTCCGACGTTCCATCGCGAAAGCCAATTTTAGTTTTCCCAATCCCATCGTTTGATTCGGGTGCCGGGGGAGCACCGGCTGCAATTGAAGGTGTGTTGCCTTGGCGAGAATGAGAGGCACGACATAGCCAGACCGGTTTGAGCGCCGGAGGTACTGGCGCGGCGATGAAGTTGTCGATGAGCCAATCTACGAAAACGAACAACGGAATAACAATGGACAAAACGACCATCAACAGGAAGAAGTGTTCCACTGTGGCTGCAGCCTCCCTTGTACTCTTCTCGACACACGACCCAGAGCATACGTCAAACCTACAGAGTGGTTTGCGAGATACTAGACTCAGCGCCTTGCTACCACAATCATTTTCGTCATCATTATACACGCCGCAGTCGATACTGGGGAACTCGATCCAGACGACCTCGAGCGCCAGCATGAGAAATATAAGGGCGATCTTGCAACCAAGCTTGAGAGCGCGGCATCTGCGAGAAATGGTCACGCTGTAATCAAAACACCAGTCAAGCATGGGGTGGTTTCGACTTAGAGATTCGACAACATTTAGCAATGATCGGCCAGCATGAACAGCCTGTCGGCGGGCAAGAGCACGTGTTGTTGGTGTATGCAGATCCTCAAGACTAGTTCTAATTGTTGTTGTAGCCGAGGAATCTTGAGGCTCCTGGATGTGATTCGAAACATTGCCACCATTCTTCCCGATGAGCTTTTCGTTGCCTTTATCAAGATGCTCGCCGACAACGGCCGCAACGCAGGTGGCGAGTACAAGACAGAGGCATGCTGCCAATACGAGCCGTGATCGGCGGAGGTCGGGTTTTGTCTCAAAGACAGACGTGTACAGCTCGACCGAATTCGTTACTTCAGCGCGCGTAGAGTAATCCCTGGCACCATTGTCTTCAACGCGGCATTCGCAGCGCGTCGAGGCATCATCCGTGACAGCGTCGCAGGACGGCACGACCCAGCGACGACTCGACACGTCCCACGACACGCAGGCGAGTGATGTTGAGTTGCACGTGTAGTTTATGATTCCGGGCGAGACCCCGTCGCAGAAGACTGGGACCTTCGCGTCTGGGCACTGAACCTCCTTGAATCCAACGAATCCGCATTCACACTCCGCAGTAACGGTAATTGCAGGTGTCACGTTCAGGGCCACCTTACCGGGGATCGTCAAGTTGACATCAGCAAAGGGCTGTGCGAAAGAACTTACTGCCCTTTCTCCTTCGCTAGTCGAGACATGAAGGTCAAAGCGCACAATCCGCGACAAGGCTGGCTTGATTTCTTCCAGATCGTGCGGGTTGACGAGGAACTCCGTTATCGAGATTGCGTACACAGAACCGTCGTCGGGTGCAATCGACGACGATGCGTTCATGAACGCGAGCCCGATTTCTTGTACCCCGTCTTTGATCTCATTTGAGATTACCTTTGATGCCGTCTTGAGATTGGCAGCCTCCACCCCGGTCGCATCCTCGTTTGCCGCGAGCGTCTCGCGCTGGATCTGCGTCAGCGCGTCAACGGTCTGTAGGAGAACATCAGAAGCAACTCGAGGACTACCATCTTCGAGAAGACGGTGCCGTCGCGTAGCTTCAGGTGCGGTGAACAACGATCCCTTTGCCAATAAATTGCTAAGCGCTTCGGTAACAGCTTTGACGGCCACTGTGCTGCCAGATGCGCCAAGGCCCACACTTGCGAGCGTCGAGGTCAGCCCATCCAAGACCTCGAGAACTTCCTGCCCCGAAGCGTCGTTGAGGTTTGTCTCGGTCAAGGCCCGCGACGATTCGATGCTGAGCTCGAGCTCTTCTAGCTCCGGGTCGACTAGATTTTCCACGGCGTCGGTGAGAGCGCTGACGATTGTTTCGAGCACCTCCTCATCGTCGTCTAATATACCCGCCGTCGAGACAACAACCTGACAAATTTCGCTCAACGAATATTCTGCGAATCCCGTCGACAGGGCGTCATTCACTTCGTTGACAAGCGAGGAAGATGTGTTGGAAAGAGTCACGTTAACGTTTCGAGACTCGCTGGCTGAGCCTTCGAGCGCATCGGTAACAACCACTGTGACTTGCAGGCTAGGTGGTGCGATACCAATCGGGAAGCGTGCTTTTTCGAGAACATTATCGGGCGAAGACGCCCTCATAATACCGCGCTCAGTCTCGAAACGATATTGAAGCGGCGGTTCAGCCGACACCCAGCCCTCGGCCAGGAGCTTGAAGGACGTGTACAGCGCAAAGCCGGCGGCGGGGGTCACGTCCAAGTCTCCAGATGTCGGGGGTTCGATAGCAGTAACCAAGATGCTAGCATAACCGCGATTGCTGCCGAGCGTCGCTTCGAGTTCAAATGTGTATGTGCCACCAGGCACGAATGATAAAGGTGCGATGACCAGCGGGTGATACCGCGACGCGTTACCAGTGAGCATCTTCGACACGCTCAGTGGCGTCCGCGCGAAACTCGCAAGGCTCCTGTCGGCGACAAGGTCACCGCGTATGAGCGACCAGGTTGAAATAACGACCTGCTCAGTATCGGCTGCGTCATCTGTCAACGCGACAGTAGCTTCGATGCTCAACTTGACCGTGGAGCTCACTATGGCATCAAACGTGGCGATATCGACGCTGGGTATTGACATTGTAACCACAGCCAGGATCTTCTGTGCTTCCGCCGTTCGTCCGTCTTGACTGGAGACCTCGACACTGAACGTGTATGTACCGGGTAAAAGTGTTCCAGGAGCCAATGATAGCTCGGGCCTTCTCGTGACTGGGACATTGTCGCATAGACCCGCGCTCTCCGAAACACAACGCCACCTGAAAGCGAGGGTTGCTGTTGGGTCATCTTCGTCGTATGATGCCGCAGCCGAAAGTTTGACGTTCTCCAATGTCGAGGCCGACTGACTTGTGCCACCTTCAATGACCGCGATGACTTGACCCACGCCGACGTGTATCGACACATCCTGCGTGTTGTTTCGCCCTGCAAGGCTCCTGTCGACGACGGTAGTTCGTAGCACGTAAGACGCGTTCGATGCCAAGGCCTAAGTGCGTTTCACATGAATTTTGTGCGTAGAACACAACTTTCAATGAAATGCGCTTGACTCTGGGCTTTTTGCAAAGGCCGCCAGCTTGAAAAAACGCTTGTTCTTGGCGGTCGATTTATAATTCGTGCGCACCAGTAACCCATTGTCTGGTTGCTCCTCGAAGAGCGTCCACAAAAAGTCAACTTGTCGCTCTGAGGCTGCCCTCCCGTCACAATCTGTAGAAGAACCCTTAGCTTCGATGGAGAGAGCCTCGCTTCGGCTCGTCAATTCGACTTTTAACCCGCCAACAATCACAAGCGACGGGATAAGGTCAAATGTCAGTCGAGTCGTGTAACTGCCAATAGAGGTAGCCTATGTGCGAATCACGTGATCAGTGCGTGCGCCACGTAAAACACTGAGGATTTGGTGACGAACCTCAAGAAAATTTGTCAGGCTCAACGACAGCTCGAGCAAATTGCTGGCTGCGATTATTTTATCGAGCTCGAAGTTCGACAACTCGAAGAAAGCACTCCCTTGCGCACGATCGACGGCAGCTGCCAATATCGCGCTTTCACTTGCGGCTACCGCACTCCAGCGAAACTCCATCTGCCTACCAGCGCTGCCCGTAGATTGATCAGCGCGCAATGTGTAATTCTCGCATACAGAGATTAACGTGGGTCCTTGGAATACCACGCGTGGGATGATGGCATTGGTGGGCGCCGTTGCGTGTATGGTCGTCGCATTCACCGGTTCGAAGCAGTCACACCTGCGCACCAATCAAATTTGCCACCCAGCATCAGGCTATAGCACGTTGGAACTCCACGAGGGATTTGAATCTGATAGTGAGACGCACCTTTCGTCGTAACCGCATTCTGCTGCCACCACGCCATCCAGGAGCGTGACATTGCTTCCTGGCACAAAGCCAAGAGCACTGCTGATGATGGCATCTACAAACGTTGCGTTCACCCACGCGCAAGTTGTCGCTTCAACACCCGCGAACACGAACAGCTCGTTACAGGCGAACTCCACACCAACGACACGCCCAGCGCGATTTGTCGGCGAGTCGAAGGTGAAATCCAGTCGAGCGCCACTGGAGCTGAATTTCGCTGAGAGGAGCTGTGGCGGCTCGGGAATGTCAAGTTTATCGCACGGGACTTGGGTTGGTGATCTTGACGGCTCGCTGCCTTTCGGAACTGACGACGGGTGGGATGTGATTGGGAGTAGCGTTGGCGGGCTGCTGGTCCATGTCTGGGGTAGACTCCGTATAACGGTTGGTTTTCGTGTCGGACTTTGCGTTGCCGAGTGATTAACGACCTTGGCTCTCGTTTCCTCTGCGATGATGGCCAATGAAGCGCTCTCGTCGACTGTTGCTTCGTCCAATGGCGATGTCGTGTTCGCCGCCGCGACGGCTGCTCGTAGTGAGTCTTGGAGAGGACTTGTTGACGTGTTGGCCGAGGTCATAACGGCAGTCGAGAGCTGTGCTTCGACGCGAGAAGTGAGCACGGGGTGTTTGGTTGCCGCGACGTAATGAAACAAGACAACAAATGATACGTCGATCGAACTGTCGACCTCTTGCAGTTGTCGACCAGAATTCGCAAGGCGACGGGTTGTGCGATCCTGCGCTTTGATATCGGTCACCTCGTCTGCACCGTCTATCAGGCCGAGCAGAACCGACGAAAAGAGTTCGGCTTCTGCTTCGCCGAACTCGCTCGCTGTCATGCTAGCGAAGACCACAGAAGATCCCACGCCAAGAGTCACATTGATTACCACTGATGGTTTTGGCGTCGGCGACTTGGAGGACGACGGCGTCGGTAAAACCAACTCTCTGGCTTGCAATGACGGATAGCCGGCTGGCACTATGCTGGGTAGCAAGCTTGGTTGCGTTGCCCGCAACTGACTCGGTTTCATTATGGTGCGCACTGTCGTGGGAATGTGCGTGGTCGTTGGTGTCGGACTAGACACAGACGTCAGATAGGTTGGTGTTGTCGTGTCCGGACAAACTGTTGGCACCCCAGAAGTTTCGCTTGATGGTGGTGTAGTAGGAACAAGTGAGGGGTTGACTGTCCAAGCAGTTGGCATTTTGGATGAGACGCTACCCACTTGAATCGTTGTGACTCTCGCTGTTGGCAGCAACGTCGGCGTGCTCGTTGACCTAGACGTTGATGCCATGGTAGGCAGAGTAACAGATAGAGTCACAGGTTGAGATGTTGGCGGCAACGTTGGCGGCGATGTTGGCGGCGTAGGCATCGGTGGCAACGAAGGCGACAACAACGGATGGGGTGTTGGCACCCACGAGAGCTCAAGTCTTGGACCGAAAGTTGGTTTGGAGAATGATGGAGCAACGCTGGGGTGTTCTGACGGCTGTCCACGATTTGACCTCGTGGGTATGAGCAGTACAGGGCACGGAGTGGGGAGCATGCTAGAAGGATGCGGGGTGCGTTCGGTTGGAATCTTTGAAGACAGAAAGGAGCTTGGCATGATTCCCATCCCACCGACTCGTGGTGCTGATGGCTGAGTCTGCGAGGAGACTACTGAACTAGGGGACGCTGCCAGATGATTTTCGCTGTGATTGAAACTCGGAGGTAGCGACGGCACAGAAAGTGAATCTGTTGGCATTGGTAAAGGTGACGAGCGCGTCGCCACGAAAGCAGGAGATTTAGTTGTTTTGGACACACTTGGGATGGGGCTCGAGTGAAGAGGTGTGGGGGCTGTCGTCGCATAGGCGTTGATTGGCTGCACTACTGGCATTTGGGTTGGCGATTCAATTGGGTCCGTGGTCGGCATGCTCAAGGTTTCTCCAGATGATGCCGCCAATGGTAGCGATGTTGGACATTGACTTGGGCCAGGCGACAGTGACGGACCACTTGTGGGAGATGAGGTGGGTGGCTTTGATGGGACGCTCGACGGAACTGTCGACGGAATAAGGAGCATACGTTCGCTCCTTGCAGATGGTTGTACTGATGGTGGTGTTGTCGGGCACGGACTTGGCGCAGGAGATAACGATGGAAATATTGTGGGAGAAGTAGCTGGCAGCTGCGAGGGAATGCTCGTCGATGTTGTCGGATGCAGAGTTGGTGAAAGCGATAGCGATGGAGGACTTGTTGGAGTGGTGGTTGGTGGTTGTGATGGGAGGCTCTCCAGAGTTGTCGATGGTTGGCGAATGAAAGCACCAGATGTTAATACTGTTGGATTCAGAATCGGTGAGTGCGACAGCGAAGGAAGAACTGTGGAATAGGAGATGGGCCGTTGAGGTGGAATACTGGTGGGAGCTTTAGACGGACCATGCAATCCTCCACCAAAATCTGATGGTTGTGATGTTGGATCCGCCGATGGAGCAGCATCCGGCGGCAAGGTCGGAACCCGAGTGGGAAGCGACGATGTCCACGACCCACCACCGCCTCTCGACTTTGTCGCTGACGGAGTGGCAGTTGGGACTCCAGGTAGTGGACTCGAGGGAATAACTGTGGGCGTTACGCTCGTTGCGCTCGAGCTCAGAGGTGTCGGATTCGTCGATGGTAACGCAACAGGAACAGACATCGGCAACGCAGATGGATAAGAGCTGGGATGCAGTGTGGACTTTGACCACGGCGACAAGTTAGTTGGGTCAGCTGAGGGAGTCGACGATGAGGTCCGAACCTCAGTTTGAAGCGATGACGGTAAAGAGCTGGGTGCGCTCGATGGCGTCGCCATGAGAGCGGCTGAAGGGGTAGCGCTCGATGGGCTCGAGGCCAAACTACTCGGCACGATGCTGTTAGGGAAGCTTGAAGGGCTCGCAATAGGCACTGAGCTCGCAGGGCTTAAAGGCAGGGGCGTCGGATTCGTCGTCGGTGATGAGATAGAAACTGTCGTCGGAATCAAAGTGGAATATGACATGGGGTGCTTCGTGGGCCTCGTCAACGACTGCGACGATGAGGGTGTGCTTATTGGATCCATAGAGGGAGCGGCAGTCGGCGTAAACAATGGAGCCTTTGTGGGAAGAGATGACAGCAACGAGCTAGACATGTTTGTTCGTAACGTAGACGGAGTAGCAGACGGTGTTCCAGACGCTTGACTTAAGGGGCATACGCTCGGAATAACGCCAGGGATTCTTGATGGACATGCTGTCGGAACACTTCTAGGGATGCTCGGGGAACTGACTAATGGCGCTAAGCTCGGCGTGCTCGCAGGCTGAGGCGATGGTTTCGTTGTAGGGACAGAAATTGGAACCGATGTCGGGATCACGGTGGTATACGAGCTAGGCTGTCTTGTAGTCGTCAATGAGGGTATAGATGAGAGAGCGCTCCTCAGATCGGTGGGTGGAGTTGCGGTCGGCGTGGGCGTCGGAGCTTTGGTGAGGAGCGATGACGGCAATGTGCTGGAAATGCTCGTTGACAATGCTGATGGAAAGGCAGATGAGATTCCGGTGGGTTCGCTTGGGAACAATGCACTAGAAATGCTACTAGGGATGCCAGAGGAACTCACAGTTGGCGCTGAGCTGGGCGTGCTCACCTTCTGATGCGATGAGTTTGTTGTAGGGAGAGAGATTGGAACTGATGTCGGGATTGCCATGAGACACAAGCTAGGCTGCGTTGTGGGCGTCAACGAGGGCAAAGATGATGGCATGCTTATCGGATCAGTAGATGGAGTTGCGGTCGGCGTGGTTGTCGGGGTTTTGGCGGGGAGCAATGATGGCAAAGTGCTGGGAATGCTCGCTGACAAAACTGATGGATTTGCAGTCGAGATTTCGGTGGGCTGGTTTGAGGGCGATGCACTTGGAATGCTGCTAGGGATGCTCGAGGAACTTGCTGTTGGAGCTGAGCTGGGCAGGCTCGCAGGCTGAGGAGATTTGTTCGTTGTAGGGAGAGGGATTGGAGATGATGTCGGGACTGGATACGAGCTAGGCCATATTGTGGGCGTCGACGAGGGCAAAGATGATGGCGCGCTCATCGGATCAGTAGATGGAGTCGGCGTCGGAGCTTTGGCGGGGAGCGGTGATGGTAACGTGCTAATGCTCGTTGACAAAGCTGATGGATTTGCAGTCGAGATTTCGGTGGGCTGGTTTGAGGGCGATGCGCTTGGAATGCTGCTAGGGATTCTCGAGGAACTCGCTGTTGGTACTGAGCTCGGCATGCTCGCAGGCTGAGGAGACGGGTTCGTTGTAGGGAAAGGGATTGGAACTGATGTCGGGATCGTCGTTGGATACGAGCTAGGCCGCATTGTGGGCGTCAACGAGGGCGAACATGATGGCGCACTCATTGGATCAGTAGATGGACATGCGGTTGGCGTGGGTGTCGGAGCCTTGACGGGGAGCGGAGATGGCAAAGTGCTGGGAATGCTTGTTAACAAAGTTGATGGATTTGCAGTCGAGATTCCGGCGGGCTGGTTTGAGGGGGATGCGCTTGGAATGCTGCTGGGTATGCTCGAGGAACTCCCTGTTGGCGCTGAGCTGGGCAGGCTCGCAGGCTGCGGAGACGGGTTCGTTGTAGGGAAAGGAACTGGAACTGATGTCGGGATCGCCGTTGGATACGACCTAGGCCGCGTTGTGGGCGTCAACGAGGGCGAAGATGATGGCGCACTCGTCGGATCAGTAGATGGAGTCGGCGTCGGAGCTTTGACGGGGAGCGGTGACGGTAACGTGCTGGGAATGATCGTTGACAAAGCTGATGGATTTGCAGTCGAGATTCCGGTAAGCTGGTTTGAGGGGGATGCGCTTGGAATGCTGCTTGGTATGCTCGAGGAACTCCCTGTTGGCGCTGAGCTGGGCAGGCTCAAAGGCTGAGGAGACGGGTTCGTTGTAGGAAAAGGAACTGGAACTGATGTCGGGATCGCCGTTGGATACGAGCTAGGCCGCGTTGTGGGCGTCAACGAGGGCGAAGATGATGGCACACTCGTCGGATCAGTAGATGGAGTCGGCGTCGGAGCTTTGACGGGGAGCGGTGACGGTAACGTGCTGGGAATGATCGTTGACAAAGCTGATGGATTTGCAGTCGAGATTCCGGTGGGCTGGTTTGAGGGGGATGCGCTTGGAATGCTGCTTGGTATGCTCGAGGAACTCCCTGTTGGCGCTGAGCTGGGCAGGCTCAAAGGCTGCGGAGACGGGTTCGTTGTAGGGAAAGGAACTGGAACTGATGTCGGGATCGCCGTTGGATACGAGCTAGGCCGCGTTGTGGGCGTCAACGAGGGCGAAGATGATGGCGCACTCGTCGGATCAGTAGATGGAGTCGGTGTCGGAGCTTTCGCGGGGAGCGGTGATGGTAACGTGCTGGGAATGATCGTTGACAAGGCTGATGGATTTGCAGTCGAGATTCCGGTGGGCTGTTTTGAGGGGGATGCGCTTGGAATGCTGCTGGGTATGCTCGAGGAACTCCCTGTTGGTACTGAGCTGGGCAGGCTCGCAGGCTGCGGAGACGGGTTCGTTGTAGGGAAAGGAACTGGAACTGATGTCGGGATCGCCGTTGGATACGAGCTAGGCCGCGTTGTGGGCGTCAACGAGGGCGAAGCTGATGGCGCACTCGTCGGATCAGTAGATGGTGTCGCGGTCGGCGTGGATGTCGGAGCCTTGACGGGGAGCGATGATGGGAATGTGCTGGGAATGCTCGTTGATAAAGCTGATGAGATTCCGGTGGGCTGGCTTGAGGGCGATGCCCTTGGAATGCTGCTAGGGATGCTCGAGGAACTTGCTGTTGGAGCTGAGCTGGGCAGGCTCGCAGGCTGAGGAGACGGGTTCGTTGTAGGGAAAGGAACTGGAACTGATGTCGGGATCGCCGTTGGATACGAGCTAGGCCGCGTTGTGGGCGTCAACGAGGGCGAAGATGATGGCGCACTCGTCGGATCAGTAGATGGAGTCGCGGTCGGCGTGGATGTCGGAGCCTTGACGGGGAGCGGCGATGGCAAAGTGCTGGGAATGCTTGTTGACAAAGCTGATGGATTCGCAGTCGAGATTCCGGTGGGCTGGTTTGAGGGCGATGCGCTCAGAATACTGCTAGGTATGCTCGAGGAACTCGCTGTTGGCGCTGAGCTGGGCAGGCTCGCTGGCTGAGGAGACGGGTTCGTTGTAGGGACAGGAACTGGACCTGATGTCGGGATCGCCGTTGGATACGAGCTAGGCCGTGTTGTGGGAATCAACGAGGGCGAAGATGATGGCGCACTCGTCGGATCAGTAGATGGAGTCGGCGTCGGAGCCTTGACGGGGAGCGGCGATGGCAAAGTGCTGGGAATGCTCGTTGATAAAGCTGATGGATATGCAGTCGAGATTCCGGTGGGCTGGTTTGAGGGCGATGCGCTTGGAATGCTGCTGGGTATGCTCGAGGAACTCCCTGTTGGCGCTGAGCTGGGCAGGCTCAAAGGCTGAGGAGACGGGTTCGTTGTAGGGAAAGGAACTGGAACTGATGTCGGGATCGCCGTTGGATACGAGCTAGGCCGCGCTGTGGGCGTCAACGAGGGCGAAGATGATGGCGCACTCGTCGGATCAGTAGATGGAGTCGGTGTCGGAGCTTTCGCGGGGAGCGGTGATGGTAACGTGCTGGGAATGATCGTTGACAAGGCTGATGGATTTGGAGTCGAGATTCCGGTGGGCTGTTTTGAGGGGGATGCGCTTGGAATGCTGCTGGGTATGCTCGAGGAACTCCCTGTTGGCGCTGAGCTGGGCAGGCTCGCAGGCTGCGGAGACGGGTTCGTTGTAGGGAAAGGAACTGGAACTGATGTCGGGATCGCCGTTGGATACGACCTAGGCCGCGTTGTGGGCGTCAACGAGGGCGAAGATGATGGCGCACTCGTCGGATCAGTAGATGGTGTCGCGGTCGGCGTGGATGTCGGAGCCTTGACGGGGAGCGATGATGGGAATGTGCTGGGAATGCTCGTTGATAAAGCTGATGAGATTCCGGTGGGCTGGCTTGAGGGCGATGCCCTCGGAATGCTGCTAGGGATGCTCGAGGAACTTGCTGTTGGAGCTGAGCTGGGCAGGCTCGCAGGCTGAGGAGACGGGTTCGTTGTAGGGACAGGGATTGGAGATGATGTCGGGACTGGATATGAGCTAGGCCGCGTTGTGGGCGTCAACGAGGGCAAAGGTGATGGTGCGCTCGTCGGATCAGTAGAAGGACTCGCGGTCGGCGTGGATGTCGGAGCTTTGGCGGGGAGCGGTGACGGTAACGTGCTGGGAATGCTCGTTGACAAGGCTGATGGATTCGCAGTCGAGATTCTTGTGGGCTGGTTCGAGGGCGATGCGCTTGGAATGCTGCTGGGTATGCTCGAGGAACTCCCTGTTGGCGCTGAGCTGGGCAGGCTCGCAGGCTGAGGAGACGGGTTCGTTGTAGGGAAAGATATTGGAACTGATGTCCGGATTGCCATGGGACACAAGCTAGGCCGCGTTGTGGGCGTCAACGAGGGCGAAGATGATGGCGCACTCGTCGGATCAGTAGATGGAGTTGCGGTCGGCGTGGGTGTCGGAGCTTTGGCTGGGAGCAATGATGGCAAAGTGCTAGGGATTCTTGTTGACAGAGCTGATGGACTCACAGTCGAGATTCTTGCGGGCTGGGTTGAGGGCGATGCGCTCATAATGCTGCTAGGGATGTTCGAGGAACTCGCTGATGGTACTGAACTGGGTATGCTCGCAGGCTGAGGAGAGAGGTTCGTTGTAGGGAAAGGGATTGGAACTGATGTCGGGATCGTCGTTGGATACGAGCTAGGCCGCGTTGTGGTCGTCAACGAGGGGAAAGATGATGGCGCGCTCATCGGATCAGTAGATGGACTCGCGGTCGGCGGGGATGTCGGAGCCTTGGCGGGGAGAGATGACGGGAATGTGCTGGGAATGCTCGTTGACAAAGCTGATGGATTCGAAGTCGAGATTCCGGTGGGCTGGCTTGAGGGCGATGCCCTCGGAACGCTGCTAGGGATGCTCGAGGAACTCCCTGTTGGCGCTGAGCTGGGCAGGCTCGCAGGCTGAGGCGACGGGTTCGTTGTAGGGAAAGGAACTGGAACTGATGTCGGGATCGCCACGGGATACGAGCTAGGCCGCGTCGTGGGCGTCAACGAGGGAAAAGGTGATGGCGCGCTCGTCGGACCAGTAGAAGGACTCGCGGTCGGCGTGGACGTCGGAAATTTTGTGGGTAGTGATGATGGCAAGGTGCTGGAAACGCTCGTTGGCACTGGACTCGCCGCCGCGAACGCGATAGGATCTGACGTCGGTGCCAGCGCGGGACTCGCGCTCGGTTGTTCTGTCGGCGCCAATGATGGCAAAGAGCTAGATGCCGACGGACAGATCGTTGGAGCCACGCTGATAGAGCCCAACAACGGCGACGTTGACGGTTGCAACGTGGGCGTGAAAGTTGGTGTGATTGCGGGGGGAGTAGTGGGCAAACCCGACGGCGACAACGACGGTCGCAGCAAGGGCACGAAAGTAGGCGAGATGGTGGGACGGGTCGTCGGCAGCGAGGTTGGCGAATCAGATGCTAACGGTGTTGAAGGTAAGAACGTCGGCGCCACTGTGGGCAAGTCGAGAGCATAGTCGTAGATGGTGATTGCGTTGATGCAGCCCGTGAAGTTCGCGTCGACGATTTCGTTTGATCTCCGCCGTAAGCCAACGTTGACGGCGGTCGCGGTGATGTCAAAGGGTGCCGGCGTTGTTGCGATCGCCGTGCCATTGCAGAAAAGGACGAGGAGCGAGCCGTCGAAGACCGTCGCAATCGTCGTGCAGCCCACGATGTTGGCCGTCGTGATCTGCTCTCCGTCCCACGCTCCGATCTGCACGCTATCTTCGCCATTCCAGAGCCAACGGTGCGCGAAAGTGCCACTCTTGCCGACGTGCAACAACCATTGAGGCTCGCCGTTGTAAACCGCATCGTTCCAGCTCAGTTCCATGACGATAGAATGTGCGCCGTTGCCCAAGGGCGTCGGAAGAACTGTACTCCACCCGCACGCGGTAGACTCTTCGTAAAGCAGAGGGTTCCCGGGTCGAGTAGGCGACGTCGAGGGGGCGGGCGTGGGATGCGCCGCCGTGGTTTGCGGCGCAAACGACGGCACGGACGTGGGATCGGGGAGGAGCCAAAACACGTAAGCCGCGCCCGGGCCGGTGCCAGAAATCGCTGTCGCACCGACGACAATAGCATCGTCGTAAATCGCCGCGACGCGGCCAAATAAGGGATCGTCAGCATCGCTCGGGACGAGCCTGGCGACCTGAGCGTAGGTCGCTGCATCAAAAACGTAGGCCGCGCCTCGGTATTCGTCGCCAGGAGCGCCGACGACGATCGTGCCGTCAAAGATCGCTACGGCACGGCCAAACCGGTCGAAATCCTCCGCGTCGCTCGCGACGAGCTTGGCGACCCGAAGATAGGACGTTGCGTCGAAGATGTATGCGGAGCCCGCATTGTCGTCGTCACTCGCGCTGACAACGATGGTGTTGTCGAAGATCGCGACCGAGCGACCGAAATCATTGTTCGCCAAGTCGTCGCTTGCCGTAAGTTTCGCTAGTTGCGCGCGAGTCGTCGCGCTGAAGACGTAGGCCGCGCCGGCTTCGTTCTGGGAGCCGATCGTCGCCCGCCTCGCGCCCGCAACGATGTTGGCCCTCGAGATCCCCACACTTTCGCCTAATCTGTGCCGGCTGCCACCGTCGGTCGCGACGAGCTTGGCAACCTGGTGGCAGTCTTGGAAGACGTAGACGGCACCGGCGTTGGTGCCCGCGTCGTCGTCTCGAGGCGCGCCGACGACGATGGTGCTCCCATAAATCGCCACACTCCACCCGAAATAGTCGCCGTTGCCACCGTCGCTCGCGTTCAGCTTGCATACCTCGTCGTACGAGGAGCTGTTGAAGACGTAGACGGCACCGGCGTCCTCGCCCGCGTCGTCGTCGCCGTATGCCCCGGCGACGATCATCTCCTCAAAAATCGCCACCGACCACCCGAAATAGTCGTAGGCCTCGCCGTCGCTCGCGGTCAGCTTGGCGACCTGGCTCGTCGAATTGAACACATACACTGCGCCCGCGCCGATCCGCCCGATAGAGTCTGCTGCCAAGTATAATGTACAGTTGTGTGCGCCGGCCACAACTGTCCCACCAAACGTCGCAACCGACACCCCCAGCCTGTCTCGGTCACCGGCATCGAGTGCGGTGAACCTGCTCACCTGCGCCACACTCGACGCCCCGACGGTCGCGACCAGCGCCACGATCATCATTTTCACCCCTGACTTGCCAGGGGTCCTGTGGCAAGTCAGACGGTCAGCGAAAATTCTCTACCCGCATCGATACAACTTATAACTTCGGACCTCTCCCGAGCATATGGAGCATATGGGAGCCTGGCTGGACCCGGTCCAGGACCCGGTCCAGGATCAACAGTTGGGGTAGAGGCGAGGGATGAAAAGGCGTTGATGGCGGACCGCCATTGCGCGCGGTCTTGTGCGAGGTCGTGCCACGAGTTGAAGGGGATGTCGCATTTCCGGAGGCGCCTTGGCGAGCGTCCTCCCGTACGTCATCTGCGGAGCCCCCGGTGGGGGCTTGGAGCGGACCCAAGACGAGAGTATCTTGCGAAGGATTCGGGAGAAGGGCATGCGAGCGACGTGACCGGCTCTGCTGGCGGCGCGCGACGTAGACGTCGTTGGACTCGAGGCCGAGGCGCCGTAGCAGGATCTCCGTTGAGATGTGGTGCAGCCAGGTATGCTTCCGGGTCACACGACACACGACGCGGGCGCACTGCGCGTGGAAGCATCGCAGCCGGCGGAACAGGACCTCGGCGAGGCACCACGACTCCGCACCGTGAAGGAGGATGGCCAGGACGAGCGAAACGTAGACGAGGCGCTTGGCGCGACCAGAGACGGACTTCGAGGCGAAGATGCAGCCCCGCAAGACACCGAAGGCCTGAGAAAAACGCCATCTTGATCCGCGCGTCGACGTCTGAGTTGTCGCGGCAGTCGCGCGAGAGGACCGAGCCGAGGTACTTGAACTGGTCGACGACCGGAATGAAGCGGTCGCGCCCGAGCTCGATGTCCGAGAGGTCCGTGTCGTCGAACGACCGACTTTGGGTCGCCGTACAGGTGTGTGCCGGGCGAGCGACGAACAGCATCTCCGTTTTGGACGCCGCCTTCGTGTGTCGGTTGCCGCAATGCACCTCCATGCCCCAGGCGTCGCAGTGATCGATGAGGCGCGGTGTCTCGCTGGCGGCGATGCGGCGTTCCCAGAAGAGAAAGGCGACGTCGTCGGCGTACGCCGACTCATCGAAGGGAAACTCGTCGTTGCGAGCGGACCAACTCCGGTTCGTCGTCTGAAAGCCCTCCCGCGTACGGTAGACACACGGGACGCGGCCATGGCGTCGTCGAAACGACGTCGTCATTGCCGCCATGAACAGCACAAACAGGACGGGGCCTAGGACGTCGCCCTGCTTGACGCCGATGATCCAGTCGACCGAGGCGACGACACCGCTGACAGAAAAGTGGACCTGGATACGGTGGAGGCCCTTAATGACTTCGACGAGCTTCGGCGGCGGGACGCCGAACTTCATGAGCACCTCCCAGAGAAGCTCTCGCGGGACGCGGTCGAATGCCTCAACAAAATCGATGAACAGTACCGACGAGTCCTGACCGTGCTCATGCCGTTTCTTCAGCGCCAGCTTGAGCGAGAAGGTGGCGTCGGACGTACCGCGCTCGGGTCAGAAACCACGTTGGGACTCGTGATCGAGGGCCTCGCAGATGACGCCTAGTCGCGCACGGACGATGTTCGAAACGATCTTCTGCGCGACCTCGAGCATCATAATCCCGCGTTAGTTGCCCGGCAGGGAGAGGTCCCCCTTCTTGGGGAGAATCTCGAGGAGCCCAACGTCCCACTCGGCCGGCTGGACCTCGGACTCCCGGAACTCGACGACCACGCGTTCCAACAGCGGGAGCGTGCGAGCGTCGGCGGCGAGCGCCTTCTAGACCTCCGCGCGCAGGCCCGATTCGCCGGGTGCGGTGCAGTTCAGCTGACCAACGGCCCGTTCTATCTCCTCCTGCGTCGGTGGTTCCCCGAGTTCCGGGCGGATCGGCAACTGGTCAACGTCGTTGATCACGGTGGGGTCGTAGCGAGCTTGTCGACTATAGAGCTCCTCGAAGTGCGCCTCGAGCACGTCGACGTTCTCCTGTGGCGATGAGCACCTGCTGCCGTCGGCCTTCGTCATCTGCACCTGCGCGTGGTCTTTGCGGACACGGGGCAGTACACCCACCGAACCTCGACAAAGGTATTCGTCGTCACCGGCGACAAACGTTTTCACCGGATAATAACCGTGATCAACCGCGATTAACCGGGATCAACCGGGAAAAACTCCACGATGGCTGTTGACTCCCACAAAACGGCCACAGATCGTTCAAATATGAGTTGTGCAGCCACATCGGGCCGTTGGGGCCGCAGCGCTGCACGTTTACGGGGTGTCGATCGACGTGCTCGGACTTGGAGCATCCAGGGACGTCATGAACAAGGGCGGGAGCCCTCAGAGTGCGGTACACGCCCACGTGGGCAAGCCTGGTGCATCACCGTTGTCGATTCAGAGATCTGTAAGCAGAATAAGATGCATTCTCCCTCGCTAAATGGCACGTCTCCGGCCGTAACCAGTTTCCCAGGATCGCTCGCTCCCATCGACGAGTATCCTCGACATGCTCGCCGTCCAGTCTGCCGACATCGAGCGCGCCTGCAAGGCCCACAAGGTCATCCTCACCAAGGCCCGCTCATACCTCCGTACCTACGCGGAACACATGCTTCTCTTCACGTACATCAACCTCCGACTCATCAACAACTGCGCCGCCGAGATTTGCGACTTCCTCCTGCAGTGCGCTGCCGGCGAGGACAACCGCGCCACCGCCGACGAATACAACGACGTCGAGATCGTCGACAACCCCGCCGCCACCCCTGCCGACGACGACGACGCAGGCGACGGAAGGGAAAAAAAAGGAGGATCACGTAAGATCGGCAAAGCTCAACACCACCACCAAGCTCAACACTACTAGTCCCAATCTGTGTAAACCCTACGCCCCTCTCGCTCCTTTGTACAATGATGTCTGAACCCAAGATTTCGGATCGCGATTTGAAATTTTATGGAGTATGGCTCTCGCACTTCAGCGGCCGCTGCTGCATCAAAATGAGCTCGTCCTCGCCTGGCGACGCGGGCGTTGAGTCCTTTGATGTCCAAGGCT
Source organism: Chrysophaeum taylorii (assembly GCA_029834535.1). NCBI lineage: Eukaryota > Pelagophyceae > Pelagomonadales > Pelagomonadaceae > Chrysophaeum > Chrysophaeum taylorii. Next base: position 118,289 of record JAQMWT010000349.1, read on the forward strand.
ACCTCGTCAACTTGTTTGGCGATGTGCGAACACGGGAGTGGTGAGTTTGATGTCGATGTCGGCGCGCGTCCGAAATATCATAAAATTGGAATGGTCGGTGTGGGCACCGTGTACCGTATTTTTTTATTCAGAGGATGGCGACGGTCGTCGGAGCCTATGAACGAACTCCTGGCGTACTCCGAATAAAAATATATCTCGAGGCGCGGTAACTGATTGTCGCGAGACGCTGTCGTTGTCGCGGCCTGATATATTTTCGTCCTTCGTGTCGGCAAGAGTGAGTGCCTCTCGCAGGTCGAACAACACACGCAATTGGGGTGGAACGGTGTAGACGTTGCCAAGAAAATCAGAACGGCGCGATGTGCTATCGCGGCAAGATCGTCGTCCTCAAGCACTGTGAACGGCGTGTGCGTCAGGAAGACCATGAATTTCGTCGCGCAACCGAACGAGGACTGGGGATTCGCGCCGCGCGACCAGTACTGCGCCGAGAATCTCTTCGTCGAGAGCTGGGACTTGGTGCTCGAGATGCTCGTCGCCGACGAGACGCGTCAGACGCCACCCTTCGACGACGACGTGTCCGTCGACATGCTTCCGAAGCTGCAGTCTCTCTTGGCTTTCGTCGAAAAATCGCTGCAGTACTCGTCGGCCGTCGATTTCGCGCGCTCTGTGGCTTTGCTCATGCGCGCGAAGGAACTTCCCGCACTCCGCGCTCCAGTGTTTCCCACCGGCGCGGCCTCTGAGCAGGGCCCCACGCGTGGCCGCCGCGACGACCCAGCTCTTCCTCTGCCTCCCGGACGCAGCGCGGGCCTGGTGGTACTTCAAGAACGCTCTCATTGACGAGCTGAATCGGCACAGCGACGTCGACGTGGCGACGGCCGACGTCGAGGTCCTCTTCCAGCCGCCAGCCCGCACCTTCCTCGCCGGCTGCTTCATGCCTCCGCGCCCGGGCTAACAGTTCATCTGGGTGCCGCCGAGCACCAAAGTCATTGCCCACGCATGCTGGCCAACCAGCTCCATCCCGCGACTGCTCGTCGACAATGCTCTTGTCCTTCTTCGAAGTGCAACCCTAGCGTGGCTTCGGAGACCGTAAGATGGATTTCGCCCTGAGGGGCTCTGCCCCGTGCCCACAATAATCCTCATTATTAACAACGACAACGCCCAAGATGGTTTCTCTCGAGGATGCGGCAAGGGAGGTCGCCGAGGGCGATGTGCTGGAGGATGTCGGAGATGAAGAGGAGGAGTCGACAAAGCCGGATGAGTCGGAGCTCGCCGAACTGCGTCCGATGGACGCTATGCGGCTTAGCACATCGGAACTCGTTGTTGCAATGGAGCGTCGACGCTTGCACCCCAAGGGGTTCCTCTCCGACGGCGTTCGAAGCACAGACGTAACTCGAGAACTGCGTCCTTCTCTCGACTGCTTCGCTGGAGGCGCGTGCCGGGCGGGCGCGTTGCCCGAGTCGACGTCCATGGCCTCAACAAGCGACGGCCGACATGCTTCGGTTTGCGTCGGCGAAGTTCCGATACCCGTATCACGACTACGCGCGGCACGCGGGCCTTGTTTTCATTAGCGAAGTGCCCATATTGCGAAATTGGGCTCAGACATCAAACGATCGTTAGAGGGATTTTCGAACGCAGGTGTGCTGCCCCGTGTAGTACACTGCCCCATGCTTGAGATCACATGAATTATTAGGGAGCGGTCAAGTTTGATCCAAAAATTTGATCGATTTCTTTGAAGTTTGATCAATATGGTGTATGATTGAGGGGAAAATTATAAGTTTGATCTTATTCGTTATAGTTTGATCAATTAAGTTTGGTCACTCTCGCGTTGCATTAAGTTTGATCACATGACAACTTTAGTTTCATCAACGACCTTGTAAGTTTGATCATTCTTACCCGAAGTTTGGTCAACAAGTCTGATCACAACGCCTCAAACTTCCACAGCATTGATCAAACATTGGCTTTGACAACCAAACTCGATGGGCGTTTTAAGGGGGCGTGTGAGCGCTATTGGTGCGAAATTAATTGCGTTAAGTACGAGCGAGGTGCTGCGGCTACGCAGAATTTACCGTGGCGGTACACGCACGGCACGGGCACCCTCCCATGACCGCCTTGGAAGGAGATCCGATGACAGCGCGGCGATAAGAAAGGAGTTTTACGAAGAGAGGGCATCGACGCGCGGCCTCGAGAGAAGCTTGCCCACTGCTTCTTTCTTGAACTTGGCCATTCTCGCACCTTCCATCGTTCGTAGAAGCATCCCAAACCGCGACCCGGCATGGTGCTGTTGCCGTGGTCCGCCACCATTCTTCCGCAACAAGCGGACATCGGACGCCAGAGGTACATGGTCTGCGTGAGACGGATCACGCCATTCTGAATCCCAAAATCCGAGAGGAGAGCGTCTTTGCGAATCGACTCGGAGTAAAGTGGAGCCTCGTGTTTGCACTCTCTGAGCTGCGACAACGTACAGGCGATCGCTCATAGTCGTTTAGCTTCGTGAAGGCACGCGACTTCTTGTTTTCTTCTTTCTCTCGGCGTCGTTGTCAACCGACGTCGGCGTGTTACCACCATACTCCCGCTCGACCTGAGCGAAGCCCGCATCGATACCGTCCAACTCGTGATTCGTTTCACAGTCGAAGGACGTTCCGGGGTCACTGCGCGACTTGCAGAACCGCCGAAAAGTTGATCACGGCGGTCCTTATATTGTCAGCGATCCCTATCTTTGATCTCTAAAATTATAATAAGTTTGGTCAATCCAGATATGGATTGATCTAGATCTGGATTGACCAACTTAAGCGATCGAACTTGTTGAGGGTTTACGGTGATCAAACTTATGCGGCCGTTGCAAACTTGACTTTCCCCAGTAAATAATTGATTTGATCCACATAGGCTGAATCCTGCGAGTTATTAATTAATTAAAGGCGGACGTTTTTACGTCAAAACTCGAAGCAGCCTCAGGCGGGTGCAAACATGGTCTCAAATAAGGATGAAATAATTGATTTGATCCAAAGAGGCTGAATCCTGCGACTTAGTTAGTTGCGTAATAGTTCGAGCCAAAGATGTACCAAGTTAGAGTATAAACGTGGATAAAGAAGCTGAGTCAAATCTTAATTTATTTGGAGCCTAATAGGACAAGTATGATTGATTTGATTCAACTAGGCTGAATCCTGCGACTGAGTTAGATGCGACTTAGTTTGAGCCAAAAGTGTACCAAGTTGCGAGTGAAGCTGTCTATAAAGCTGAGCCAAGTCAGTTATTTTGTTTGAACCAAATACTTGGAGCAGCATACAATTGTAGTACTAGGCTAAAATACCACGTCGTTGTTGTTGGGAAGATTCCCTTGGGGAATCATGGTTTACGTACCCAGGGATCATAAATAATGGGTACCCCTATTGCACTACAAGAAGTCTTCCAGTCGTCACGTCACTCCTGGGGCACACGTGGCATGGTGAGTGATCACGTGTAGCCCGATGGCGCACTCGACACAAAAAAAAAACGACTAAAAAATCAGCGCTCAGCATGGCGGAGCGACCGCTGCGACCACTCAACGAGGTGTTTGCCACTGCGTTGAAGATGCTGACAGGGAAAGAGTGCGACGGAACGTCCTGTGTGCTCGACATGGCGCGCGAGGCGTGCGACGCTTTCGGCTGGCGCCGCCGCCAAGATATTACCAGCGTTGGGAATTCACTTCAGCAGGTGAACGTGAACCACTTCACCAGCCATGCAATATTGGTGAAGTGATTTGAAGTGAACACGTCACCCAACGTGGTCATCGTGAACCTTTGTGAAGTGACGCCACTTTTTTTTTTTTAACGCCAGCGCCGGTCCCTGCCGCGCCCCGTCAGTTCCGTGCCCCCCGCGCGCTATTGCCTCCTAGGTCTGGTGCTCTTAGATTCATTCGCGTTTCGGGGCGAAGGAGGAGTTACCGTGGATGGGGTTCAGTGTTTCTTACTTTAGGCGATGTGTACGACGACCTCGGTATCTTCGTCTGGTTCTTCCTCATCAACCTCCATCTCCAAAGAGTCTTCGGGGAATCATGGTGCTCTCGGCGTTTTTGAAAAACTCGGTCTCGTGTCCGAGGTCCCTGTACTTAATCCGGGCCGCCGCAATGAAATTCTTGTTCATGCGCAGTATACTGGCAACTTTGTCCGTCTCGTCCGCGCCGAGAAACGTGTTTCCCTCGGTCAGGACAAGATTTCCAATGCTCAGGCAGCGCTCACAGTAGCTCTGCACGCCATGTGTACCAATTGAACCCTCAGAGGCTCTCGTCATGTCCGGAAGGAACCCATACTGCTTCTTGGTGAGCGGTCGATACAGCTTTCCAACGTCGAGCACGGCCAGGTCTGTGAAGCCGACTTCATCCTTCTTCTCAAGTTCAGGATAATGCTCTTTCCAGTTGAGCGATCTCGAGAGCCTGATCCAAAGAGCGAAGACCGGTTCAAACTCCACATTGAATTCGGGCATCTGGTTCTCAGGCATAGAAAAAGAAGGCATGTCGCCACTAATGTCGTCGTCCCAAGCGTCGGGTGCGTCGAGTGCCGCCAAGAGGCTGCGGGCAGGCGCAGGCTCGGAGGGCGGCGCAGACTCGGAGGAAGTCTTTACCTTTTCGTGGTGGAATGCAGTCCGTGCGTAAATCACATATTCTTCCTTGAGCAACTTCCTGGCCAGAGCTCTCTCTGATTGGACGACAGGTGCCGGCAGTTAATAGTCCGAAAGTCAAGAAGGAAGGGAATCAGCTCGCGATCGTTGAATTCGTAGTCGAAGTGACGCACGTAGTTTTCATTATTCCCGCAAAACCGACGCTCGCATTCGAGAATAATAGCCCGCTCAAGACAGGTTTTTGCTGGTCTCGCTGAGATCGTCAACATCGAGACCGTCTTACGTGGCATGGATTTCGTAGTTATGTTCGGGAGATTAATGACGTCTAGCGTCCCAGCTCGCAGAGACTCGATCATGTTGTGCTTGATCAATGCGGCGCACGCCCCCAGGTATAAGTGTTCATGTTGCACGAAAACAACGGCCTCATCCGTTATAGCAAAAATCGCCTCGAATTCAGCCAACGCCACCCATTGCTCATCACTGATTGTCCAGGGGAGTCCAATGTTGGTAGCCGTGTACTGTTTGAGCACGTGGTGCATACGCAGCAAGGAACGAATAAGTTGGTATCGCGCCCGGAACCTCGTCTTATTGAGGTCGAGCTTGAGCTTCGGCGATATATTTCCCCGGCTGTAATGGCAAAAGCGCATGCATATCCTTCAAACGTGTGTGCCGTAAGAAAAGTACTTGGCACCATCGTGGGCACTGTTCAGCAGCTCCTGGCCTGCTGGGAATGGATTAATCACCTGCTTGCACCTGGATCGTGTCAAGTCGCCGCATGCCGCTGCCGAGATTTTTGAGATATCATGCATGTCACACGCTTCGACCTCAATAAAAATTCTTCGGCGACGCGAATTGCAGCCCGGTCTTGAACAATGGTTGCGGCCGCCAAATCGATATCGATTTCCGCACGCTCCGCGACCACAGAACGGAGCAGAGAAGCCGTGCCGGAATCGGTTCCGTCGTCAGCTGGAACGAGGCCCACGCACACCGTCTCAACGCCACTCCAATCGGGCCAGATGAAGGATAGCCCAATGGCCTGTCGCTTGAACTTATCCTTGAATGTCCTGCCGTCATGCAGCATCTGGGCGAATGGATTGTCGAAAGCCGCTTCATAACGCTCCGTCACGACGTGCTTCGAAATTCGAACAAAGCAACGATATTCAGCGTCCACCCATTCAAACAGCGCCTTTCGAGTCATGAACGGGCACTTGCCTTTCCCGCCACCGCCGCGGTAATACGGCTCAGTTAGGTTGCGATGATCTTCGTCGTCAAAGGTGCGCTTGGAAAAAATCCGCTGCGACGTGTACACGTAGTGCCGAGCCGAGAACGCCATCAGGGAAGAGTGCCTTGCCTGGCTGGGCATGGCCATGAAGTATCTCGTAATATCCGATTTACCCTTCGAGGCTGCCACAACGCCCACGGCCGTGTCATAACGCCCTCCTTTTCTTGGTCTGTCTTCTGTTTCTTGGTGAGCTGTTGACGTCCCAGCTCGTCCTCCTCCGGATGCGCAGCCTTGAAGTGGGCCCCAAGAGGGTTTGGTCGTCTGCCACGTGCCTTTTTTGAAGTCTCTCGTCACCTTCAGGCGCTCCCAGCACCGGATACACACATGTGTCGCCTTCCCACTGACGCGGCCAGGATGATTTTCCTTCAGGCGACGCACGCAGTCCCACACCTTGGAAAAACCTGGTTGATCGTCCACTTTTGTCGGGTGTGTTCCACGTCACAGCATCGACGTCGCAATCGGCTCGTTCTTGTGAACTTCCTCCTTCTGTTCCGCGTTTAAATTCCTCCTCATCATCAACATTATCCTCCACCTCCAGGTAGCGCGGCTCGACTTCGCTCATCAGACGGGGCCGTCAGCCAAAGTGAATGAACGTGAAGTGAACTTTGGACTTCGGACGAAAAAATTCGGACGAGGTGCTGCTCTCCGCAAGGTGCGGGACGGCCCGCGACTCGAGGTCGCCGACGACTTGTTTCCGGACCAATTCGAGATGGAGGAGCGCAATCTCGGGACCCGCGTGCCCCTCCTGAAACTCGTGCACGGCCAGAGCCGGTTTGGCTCTGTCGATGATACCCGCGGAGACGGCTTCCTCGCCTTCCTCGCTCTTCGACCGCGAGGTCGCAACGGCGACGCGGGGGCGACGCGGCGGCGTTGACGAGACGATTTTGCGCCGCGACGGGGTTGTCAAGGCCAAGCTCGTGAGTCCGGTAAAGCGCCACGGTGTTTGGGTGGGGGGGTGCGCAAGACCCACTTCGTGCGTGTTACGCGGCTCGCCGGACGACCCGCCGCCTCCTCCTAAAGAGCGCGAGCCCCGGGGTCACCTCGATGCTGTGGTATGTCGCGCGGCCCGGCCTTCCGCCTTAGCTTTGTTTTTCACCCCCGGTATCTCGTCGCAAAGTGCACGCAGGGGCCTGGTTTCCCTCCCTCCGCGGGCTTTTGGCTCCCGTTCTTTTCCACGACTTCCGGTCCGACCACTACGCCGAGCGCGAAGTCTGCTCGACATCGCGGCCGCAACTAAGCGCGATGCCATCCCAAGCTCGGCTGCCACCCCACCCCACCCCACACCACACCACCTCTGTGCGCGTGCCCACACACCACACCAAAACTTTCAAGCACCCGCACCGCCACCTCTTTGCGCGTCCCTATTTTTAGAGCGGGGTCAAGCGAATCAGGGCAGGGTTGCAGCCACGTAGCACCGTTAAACACTTGATCCCAACATTTGACTTCTTGTAGTGTTATGGGGGTTTTTACCCAAAATTTATGATCCCTGGGTGTGTACGTAAACCATGATCCCAAGAGCGACCTCTGGTCCCGTTGTTGTTGTTGATCCCCAGACAGACAGGGTGGGAGCTCCCTTACTCTGATGGCTTTCCGCATGGTTTTTGAGATGGTGGATGGTAATTAATGAACCCGCGCTCTGCGCGCGCATCGGTCCTCCCGGCGTATGTTGGCATCTGTTCTCGCTTCCCGAGCGGAAGGTGGAACGGTTGCAGCGGGACAGCGTGTGGCCGGAGGAGAAATTAAAGACGAAGTTGATTGTCCGTCAAATTGCGATCTCCGCGTCGCATCGTGTCAGGCCATCACCCCCCACCGTCCTTTTTGCTCCCATCGTATGAAAAGACGGCCTGGTGATCCCACGCACTACGTACCCAATGCTTCACGCACTGGGCTCGCTTATCGATATTGGGTTGGTCTGTTGTCAACAAGCAGCAGATAGGAAAAGGGGGCGCGAGGAAACAAGAGTATGGGCGGTCGGCATAGGCGCCAGGGGCAGCCGCCAGTAAGGGCCACGGATGTCGTTAGCATCACGACGCGTGCCGGTGCGCGGTGAGGTCGTAATCGTCAGCGCGACGAGCAGCCATTGCGATAATGATGTGTGGTTCAATCCGCCCAGCTGCAGACGGACCAAGCTCCTTGCCGTAGCGGTCCGATTTGAAACCCGACGCGTTGCTGTGCGCAGTTCTTGGTCGCCAACCGGCCGTCGGCGGGCAGAAGTCGGTGGATGTCAGTTTATACGTTGTTAGTGTTGGTGCGTGTTCTGTCTTTAAATGGTACGTGCTCTATGGAATATTTTGGGTGTGTCCACCTGGACGCTCAACAAACAAACCGTTCTTGAAATACAGAGCACCACCTAAGAACTGCAAGTCAGAGCTAACTGCACCGATTGGAATGAATCACAGTTCGTGCACTGTCGAAAGAGCACACGTCCCAAAGTTAAAAGGAAGGGCGTTTGTGGGCCTGGGGCTTGTGTTCTCGGGGAAGCATGTCTACAGGCTCGGCGTAGTCGCACTATTTGAGTCGGGCTTCCTTCTCGCGGCAGAGGCTGCTGCTGCAGACAAAAAAAATGTCACGCCACCGATGGTGGAAAATTCATAATTCCTTCCCTCGTGTAATCCAAGATCGGTAATCCAATCTCCGCGGCGCACAGCCTTCGTAAGTGTCGGCGAGACTTGCCGGTCATCTTTCTCGGAGGTCTATTGCTCCTCCGGTCTGCATTCATCGTCCGCTCGAAAAACGCGGGCTGACCGTCGTCTTCGTCGCTGTCCCCGAAATCCATCGTAGACCCGATGATGAACATGTATGCTGTACACTTCTCTGACCAGGCGCCAGGATAAGGGATCTCGACGATCTTCGACCTCGTGCAAATACGATCAAGCTCGAAGAACTACGCACTTGGCATTCCTCACATCTTCGCCCCCAACACCTGAAAGAAAGGAAGGATATACCCGCCTTCCAGGCATCCACACAACCCAAAGCCCCATTCTTGCCCCAGTCGGCCTTCTAAAAACCACCAACCACTTGGGCTTCTTATTAGTTTGATATACCAAGTGGATGAACAATAATAATAAGTCACCACCACCGATTTTTATGCTGAACCTATTAGGTAAAAAGTCATTGCCGCCGAAGTCTAATAATAGAAGGCAAAAGGATCATAAAAGTTGGATAAAACGCAGCTCGAATTATTATTAGGATAGTCCCTAGTTACAAACGGGATAGCTGTGGGGCCAGACTCATCCGGGACTGTGGGTCGTGGGACTTGACGTAGAGCCAAGCGAGAACGACGACAAAGGCAACGGCCAACATAGAGGCGAGGAGGAAATAGATCTCGCCGACAAGGCCTTCGGAGTTCGGGGAGAGACGGTCGAGCAGAGCGGAGGTCGCGATTGCTCCGACGGTCGCGACCGAGAGCACGAATTGGTTGAAGGCTGGCTTGCGGATGGAATTGGGCAACGCGACGAGGGCGGCGCAGAGCCGCAGACCCGCGCGAACGACGGGCGATGGCGACCACGTCACGTCCTCGTAGATAGCCGGGAGGTCGTTGACCAAGAAGGCTTCGTCGTAGTCCTCCGGTGACTTGCGCTTGATGTCGCCGAGGGCGTACCTTCCGAGGCGCGTCGATGCGTACGCCGGCTCGAGCTGGCAGAAAAAGAAGACGGGCGAGGATGGAATGTGGGCGACGAAAGGAAACGTCTGAATATCGGTTGGATCGTCGAGGCGCCGTAATCTGTCGGCGATGAGCGAGGGCATGGCGGATTCGAACAAAATGATTTCGAGCGGGATGATAATGCTGTATGTGAGTACCAGATGGACGACGACGCCCACGAGCCAATGGAGCGAGCGGTCGTAGCCAATCGTGGTCGCTACCTGTAGCATCACGACGACGGTGGCACCCATGAGCCCAAGAAAGCAGAGCCAAGCCGCCACGTAGGCGACGGGCGAGGGTTCGAATTTCTTCTTCTCCCGGCGACGCGTCGTACGGTAGATGCGTCGCTCGACCAAAGTGAGGTGCGAGGCGCGTTCAACGTCGACGAGGCGCTCGTACCGCTTGACGACGGTCCCGCCCGGCGTGTCGGCCTTGATCTTCTGTACTTCGTCTCGCAGGATCCATGCTTCGCGGATGTGACCCCTCATCATTCGCAGTACGTTGTCCTCCCACGCGTCGTCGTCTGGATCCCAACGCCATTCGCTTCGAAAGAACTGCTCGAGCGCCGCAAGCATCATGGCTGCTTCGGCCGAGTCTTCGTTCATCTCGGCGCGAGTGCGTCGTCTCTCCAGATCGCGCAAACCCAGCCGCATGTTCTGCACCACATCCATAGCCAGCGCGCGCACGTCCGTCGATGCTACTTCGAGGCTTACCGTAGAGGCCCACTTTCGAATCCCGTACGAATCCCGACTGACCGACTCCCGACTAAACGACCTCTTTCGACGAGAAGACTTCGCTTCGGCGTTTTCAGGACTACCGATCTTCTGCTGCTGCCGCAGGCTATCTCTCAGCTCGTCCGACGGCGTGACGGGCGACAACCCGTCATCGCCAACGTCCGATTCGAGGCACGAGTGACACCGCGCAACAAACTGCGGCCACATCACCTGATCCAGACCTCTTGTAAGCCCTCCGTCTGCATCGTCGATATCGTCGCTGCTCTCGATCAACTTCTTCTTCTTCTTCAAAGCGCGAGAAGAAATTTTGTTTTTATCCATTTTTTCTTCCAGATTTTTTTTCTGATCACCGCTGCCGAAGATGATGAGCGCCTGCTGCTGCGCCTCGTCGCTTTCCGTCGACTCGGTCGATTGTTCGCAAATGTCAATTATGTCGGTATCACCGCAGCCGCCGCGGGCTCCTTCGAGTTGTTTCGCCGCCTGTCCTTCTTCCCCCCAAGCGATGACCACAGACTCTTGCGGGGAAAGAGCCTCACCTTGCTGCTGCTGCTGCTGATGTGGCGCAGACTCCGACGCCCCATCAGCCTCGACTGGGATGGAAATCGAGCTCGCATCATCGTGAAAGCCTATTTTGATTTGCGAAAACCCCCCATCGTCTAATTCGGGTGCCGGCGGAGCGCCGGCTGCTTCAGACCGTCTGATAGTTCCTCCGCGAGAACGAGAGGCACGACATAGCCAGGCAGGTTTTAGCGCCCGCGGTACCGGCGCGGCGATGAAGTTGTCGATGAGCCAATCTAAGAAAACGAACAACGGAATGACTATGGACAAAACGGCCATCAACAGGATGAAGTGTTCCAAGGTGGCTGCTGCCTCCCTTATACTCTTCTCGACACACGACCCAGAGCACATGTCAAACTTACAGAGTGGTTTGCGAGATACGAGACTCAACGCTTTGGTATCGCAATCGCTTTCGTCATCGTTATACGCGCCGCAGTCAATACTCGGGAACTCGATCCAGACGACCTCGAGCGCTAGCATGAGAAATATGAGGGCGATCTTCCCGCCGAGCTTAAGAGCGCGGTACTTCCGCGGCATCGTCGCGCTGTAATGAAAATACCAGTCGAGCATGGGGTGGTTCTGAGTGAGAGATTCGACGACATTTAGCAAAGAACGGCCGGGGAGATGAAGATGTAGACGCGCGAGGGCGCGCGTCGTCGGCGTATCGAGATCCTCGAGGCGCTTTCTGCCCACCATGGCGAAAGAATCGCGAGACTCCTGGATTTGACTAAAAGTATCGCGGCCGTTGAATGGCTTTTTGCTGTCCTCGTCGAGATGTTCGCCGACAGCGGCCGCGACGCAAGTTGCGAGGACAAGACCCAGGCATGCTGCCAGCACGAGCCGTGATCGGCGGAGGTCGGGTTTCGTCTCAAAGACAGACGTGTACAGCTCGACTGCATTCGTTACTTCAGCGCGCGTAGAGTAATCCCTGGCACCCTCGTCTTCGACGCGGCATTCGCAGCGCGTCGAGGCATCATCCGTGACAGCGTCGCAGAACGGCACGACCCAGCGACGACTCGACACGTCCCACGACACGCAGGCGAGCGATGTTGAGTTGCACGTGTAGTTTATGATTCCGGGCGAGACCCCGTCGCAGAAGACTGGGACCTTCGCTTCCGGGCACTGAACCTCCTTAAAGCCAACGAATCCGCACTCGCACTCCGTAGTAACGGTGATTGCGGGCGTCACATTCAGTGCCACCACCTTCCCGGGGATCGTCAAGTTGACGCGAGTGACGGGCTGCGCGAAAGAACCTGCTGCTCCATTTTTTTCTTCTTTGCTCGTCGAGACATTGAGGTCGAAGCGCACAATCCGCGACAACGCTGGGTTGCCTTCTTCTTCTAGATCGTGCGGGTTGACGAGGAACTCCGTGATCGAGATTGCGTACACAGAACCGTCGTCGGGTGCAATCGATGACGATGCGTTCATCCCCGCGAGCCCGATCTCTTGCACCCCGTCTCTAAGCTGATTTGAGACGACCTTTGATGCCGTCTTCAGATTGGCAGCCTCCACCCCGATCGCCTCCTCGTTTTCTGCTAGCGTCTCGCGCTGGATCTGCGTCAGCGCGTCAACGGTCTGTAGGAAAACATCAGAAGCAACTCGAGGGCTTTCATCTTCGAGGAGACGGTGTCGTCGCGACGTTTCGTTTGCATTGAGCGACAGCCCCATAGCCAGTAAATTGCTGAGCGCTTCGGTGACCACTTCGACGGCCGTCGTGCTGCCGGATGCGCCAAGGCCCACAGTTGCGAGCGTCGAGGTCAACCCATTCAAGACATCGAGAACTTCTTGCGCCGATGCGTCGTTGAGGTTTGTCTCGGTCAAGGCCCGCGACGATTCGATGCTGAGCTCGAGCTGTTCTAGCTCCGGGTCGACTAGATTTTCCACGGCATCGGTGAGCGCGCTTACGATTGTTTCGAGCACCTCGTCTTCGTCGTCCAAGATACCCGCCGTCGAGACAACGACCTGGCAAATTTCGCTCAGTGAGTATTCTGCGAATCCCGTCGACAAGGCATCATTCACTTCGTTGACAAGCGAGGAAGATGTGTTATAAAGAGTCACGTTCACGTTTCGAGACGCGCTCGCCGAGCCTTCGAGCGCGTCGGTAACAACCACGGTGACTTGCAGGCTAGGTGGTGTGATACCCATCGGGAAGCGCGCGTTTTCGAGAACAGTATCGGGCGACGACGTACTTAGACTACCGCGCTCAGTCTCGAAACGATATTGAAGAGGCGGCTCGGCCGACACCCAGCCATCAGCCATGAGCGTGAAGGACGTGTACAGCGCAAAGCCGGCGACCGGGGACACGGCCAAGTCCCCAGATGTTGGGGGTTCGATTGAAGTAACCGAGATGCTAGCATAGCCGCGATTGCTGCCGAGCGTCGCTTCGAGTTCAAATGTGTATGCGCCACCGGGCACGAGCGCTGAAGGTGCGATGACGAGCGGGTGAGAGCGCGATGCATTGCCAGCAAACGCCTTAGACACGCTCAGCGGCGTCCGCGCAAGACTTGCGAGGCTTTGGTCAGCGAAAAGTTCACCGCGGACGAGCGTCCAGGTTGAAACGACGACCTGCTCAGCGTCGGCTGTGTCATCTGTCAACGCGACTGTAGCTTCAATTCTCAACTTGTCTGTGGAGCTCACGGTAGCATAAGACGCGGCGATATCGACACTTGGTATTGCAATTGCAACCATAGCCAGGACCTTTTGCACTTCCGCCGTTCGTCCGTCTTGGGTGGAGACTTCGACACTGAACGTGTATGTACCGGGCACAAGTGTTCCAGGAGCCAGGGATAGCACGGGGCTTGTTGTTGTGAATGGGACGTTGTCGCACAGACCCGCACTCTCCGAAGCACAACGCCATCTGAACGCGAGGGCTGCCGTTGGGTCATCTTCGTCGTACGATGCCGCGGCCGAAAGCACAACTTCCTCTATAGTCGTGGCCGACTGACTCGCGCCACCTTCAACGACCGCGATGACTTGACCCACGCCGACGTCTATCAACACGTCCTGCGTGTTGTTTAGCCCTAGAGAGCTCTGGTCGACGACGGTAGTTCGGAGTACATAAGACGTGTTCGATGCCAAGGCCTGAGGTCGCGCGCTTTAGGTGAATGAATTCCTTCTCTATGCGAAGAGCACAAATTACTATAAAAAGCGATCTGAAACTGACTCTGGGCTATGCAAAGGCATCGAGCTTGAAAAAGCGCTTGTTCTTGGAGGTCGAGCCATAATCCGTGCGCACGAGGGACCCATCGTTTGGTTGCTCCTCGAAAAGCGCCCACAGAAAGTCAACTTGATGCTCTGATGCTGCCCTCCCGTCACAATCTGTGGAAAAACCCTTCGCTTCGATGGAGAGATCATCGCTTCGGCTCGCCAACACAACGTTTGCTCCGCCGACAATCTCGAGCGACGGGATCAGGTCGTACATCAGTCGAGTTTTGTAGCTGGCAATAGTGGTAGCCTATGCGTGAATCACGTGATCAGTGCGCAGGACATGTAAAGTGTCATGGAGAATTTAATCGTGTGGCGAACCTGAAGAAAATTCGTCAGGCTCAATGTCAACTCGAGCAACGAGCTTGCTACGATGATTTTATCGAGCTCGGAGTTCGACAACTCGAAGAATGCGCTCCCTTGTGCACGATCAACAGCAGCTGCCAACGTCGCGCTCTCAGCCGCAGCTGCCGCACTCCAGCGAAAAGTCATCTGCCTACCAGCGCTGCCCGTTGATTGATCGGCCCGCAATGTGTAATTCTCGCAGACAGATATCGACGTGGGACCTTGGAACACGACGCGCGGGATGATGGCATTGGTGGGCGCCGTTGCGTGTATGGTCGTCGCTTTCACCGGTTCGAAGCAATCACACCTGTGCACGAATCATCAGATTGTCGACCGAGTGCCTCAGGCTATAGTATATTGAATTTCCACGAGGGCTTTTGATCTGACAGCGAGACGCACCTTTCGTCGTCAGCGCATTCTGCTCCCACCACGCCACCCAGGAGCGTGACGTTGCTTCCTGGCACGAAGCCAAGAGCACTGCTGATGATGGCATCTACAAACGTTGCGTTCACCCACGTGCACGTTGTCGCATCGACACCCGCGAACACAAACAGCTCGTTGCAGGCGAAATCCACGCCCGCGACGCGCCCAGCGCGATTTGTCGGCGAGTCGAAGGTGAGATCCAGGCGAGCGCCACTCGAGCTGAATTTCGCCCAGAGAAGCTTTGGTGGCTCGGGAATGTCAAGTTTATCGCACGGGACTTGGGTTGGTGATGTGGACGGCTCGCTGCCAGTCGGAACTGAGGACGGGTGTGGCGTCATTGGGTGAAGCGTCGGCGAGATGCTGGTCCACGTTGGGGCGTGACTCCGTACAACGATCGGTTGTCGCGTCGGACTTTGCGTTGGCGTCTCCGTAACGACCTTAACTCTCGTTTCGTCCGCGATAATAGCCAGCGAAGCGCCCTCGTCGACTGATGCTTCGTCCAATGGCGACGTGGTGTTCGCCGCCGCGACGGCAGCTCGTAGTGAGTCTTGGAGAGGACTCGTTGACGTGTTGACCGAGGTCGTAACCGCAGTCGAGAGTTGTGCTTCGACGCGAGAAGCGAGCAAGGACTGTTTGGTTGCTGAGACATAACGGAATAAGACGACAAATGAGACATCAGTCAAACTTTCGCCTTGCTGCAGCAGTCGACTGGTGTCCGCAAGCCGACGAGTTGTACGATCTTGCGCTTGGACGTCGGTCACGTCATCGGCACCGTCTATCATGCCGACCAAAACCGTTGAAACAAGATCTGCTTCGGTTTCGCCGAACACACTTGCTGTAATGCCCGCGAAGACGACAGATGATCCAACGCCAAGAGTCACATTACTTTCTACTGACGGTGCGGGGGTCGGCGGCTCGGTGGGAGACATCGTCGGTAGAACCAACTCTCTGGATTGCGACGACGGATAGCTTGTTGGCACCACCACACTGGGTAGCGCGCTTGGTTGCGTTGCTCGCAATTGACTTGGTTTCATCGCGGTGCGCACTGCCGTGGGAACGTGCGTGCTAATTGGTGTTGGATAAGGCACAGTCTCGACATAGGTTGGTGCTGTCGTATTCGAACCAAGTGTTGGATCCTCAGATATTGTGCTCGACGGTCGCGTAGTTGGAACAAGTGAGGGATTGCCTGTCGAAGCAGCTGGCATTTCGGACGAGACACTACCCGTCGGAATCATCGTAACACTTGCCGTTGGCAGCATTGTCGGCGTGCTCGTGGACCACAATGTTGATACCATCGTAGGTAGAGTGACAGGTACAGTCAGAGGTTGAGATGTCGGCGTTGGCATCGACGTTGACGTTGACGTAGGCGATAGCGACGGATGGGGGATTGGCACCCACGATGGTTGAAGTGTTGGCCCGGATGACGGTTCGGAAAATGATGAATCAACGCTGGGAAAAGTGGATGGTTCTCCGTCGTTTGACATCGTGGGTGTCAGTGATGCGCTCTGAGTGGGTGATATGCTCGAAGGATACGGGATGCTTGCGGTCGGAAACCCCGAAGACAGCACGGTGCTAGGCGTGATTCCCATCCTACCGACGCCGGGTGCCGATGGCTGCGTCTGCGAGGAGACTACTGAACTAGGAGATGCTGTCATACGAGCTTCACTGTGATTGAAGCTCGGAAGTGGCGACGGCGCAGAAAGTAAGACTGTAGGCATTGGTAATGGCGACGAGTGCGTCGCCAATGAAACAGGAGACGTTGTCGCTTTGGACACGCTCGGCACGGGGCTCGAGTGCAAACGTGTGGGAGCTGTCGAGGCGTTGACGTTGCTTGGCTGCGCTACTGGCAATGGCGTCGGCGATTTAATTGGGCCCGTGGTCGGCACGCTCGAGATTTCAGCAGACGGTGCCGCCGATGGTAGCGATGTTGGCCTTTGAGTTGGGGAAGGCGACAGCGACGGACCACTCGTGGGAGACGAGGTTGGTGACTTTGATGGGACACTCGAAGGAGCTGTCGACGGAACAAGGAGCAAGCGTTCGCTAACTGCAGACGGGTGCGTTGATGGTGCTGCTGTAGGGCACGGAGATGGCCCGGGAGACAACGATGGAGAAAATGTGGGAGAAGAGGTTGGCAGCCGCGAGGGAATGCTCGTTGATGTTGTTGGATTCAGAGTTGGCGAAGGCGACAGCGATGGAGGGCTCGTTGGGAGGCTCGTCGGAGTTGTCGATGGTTGGCGCAGGAGATCACCACCAGAATGTGATAGCGAAGGATGAGTAGTTGGAGAGGAGGTGGGCTGTTGAGAAGGGATCATGGTCGGGATTTTAGATGGGCCGTGCGATACTGCACTTAACACCGATGGTTGTGATGTTGGACTCCAACTCGGGTACGGACTTGGTGAGGGACTTGGAGACTGAGTTAGTGGCACACTTGCGCCGAAAAGTGATCTCGTGGGCAGCCTTGAAGGAGAGCGCGTGCTCGGCGGAGCAGTCGGAGACGGCGGCGAAGGCACAAGTGTGGAAGGCTGGAGCGAGGTTGACACGAAGGGGCAGATCGTCGGTGCCCCACTGGGGAAGTTCGACGGCTCAGACGTTGGAAGCACTGAGGGCACAACTGTGGATGACGCTGAGACATGGGTCGTTGGAGCTTCGTCAAAAAAGGCTGATGACGGCGTCGTGGGATGCAGTGAATCAAGGGCTGATGGTTTTGACTTGGGCGATGCACTCGGAATGCCGCTAGGGAAGCTCGAGGGACTGCTTGCAGGTGCAGAGCTCGACATGCTTGAGGGCAAAGGAGATGGTTTCATCGTCGGTAGCGAGATAGGAACTGACGTCGGGACTGCAGTGGGGAAAGAGCTGGGCGGCTTTGTGGGAAATGACGACGGGAAGGATCTGGGCGTGGGCTGATTCGTGGGTGTTGTTGTCGGGATCTTTCGTATCGACGAGGGGATGGCACTCGGAAACAGACTCGGGTGCTTTGTGGGTTGGGTCGTCGGCACTGCAATAGGTGAGACTGTCAGTTCAGAGGTCGGGGCGCTCGTTGGAAGCGATGATGGCTCGGAGCTGGAAGCGCGCGACGGAATCGAAGACGGGCTCACAGACGGCTGGCTCGATGGACTCGCGCTTGGCATGCTGCTTGGTGACACTACGGGGAGAGTCGACGGCACAGATGTTGGAAACGACGCTGGCAAAGGTGAGGGAAACGAACTGGGCTCCTTTGAAGGCGCGGTCGATGGTGAGAGTGTTGGCAGATTTGTTGGCACTCCTGAGGGGACTCCTGTTACGATTGACGGGCTTGAGCTCGGTGCGCTCGACGGCAGATGAGAGGGAATCGACGTTGGCCCGACGACGAAAGGAACAGGAGTCGGAACCGCTGTTGGATATGAGTCAGGCTGCTCCGTGGGCCTTGTTGTCGGGGATGAGATGGGCATGAAAGTTGGCAGCGACGATGGGCAATTGCTAGGTCCGTTTGACGGCGCTGCCAACGGATTACCAGATGGGGCTCCGGTGGTGGGTAGCCTCGTAGGCGTTCCACTTGGGACGCCACTCGGGAAACTCGCCGGTGCAGCGCTCGGCATGCTCAAAGGCAGTGGAGAAGGATCCGTGGTTGGGAACGAGACGGGTAGTGACGTCGGCAACGCTGAGGGATAGGAGTACGGCCGGTGAATTGGTCTTGTCGTTGGCAAGGAGCTAGGTGGTATGCTTGTTGGATCAGTCGAAGGCGCGGCTGTTGGTGCTTTCGTGGAAAGCGATGAGGGCCAGGAGCTGGGTGCGCTTGAAGGAGTTGCAGAAGGGGTTCCGATCGGACGGCTTGCAGGCGACGCGCTCGGAGCAATGCTCGGGACGCTCGAGGGACTTGCCATAGGCACAGAACTCGGCTTGCTCGAAGGTAGAGGAGAAGGAACCGTCGTCGTCGGGACCGAGGTGGGCAAAGACGTTGGCAACGCCGTGGGATACGAATAAGGCTGCCGCGTTGGCCCCGTCGTCGTCGGCGATGAGTTTGGTATGCGCGTTGGATCTTCTGAAGGAGAAACGGTCGGTGCTGTAGTGGGAATCGATGACGGCCGAGAGCTCGGTGCGCTCGAAGGAGTGGCAGATGGGGTTCCGATGGGTCGGATAGAGGGCAATTCGCTCGGAGCTAGGCTAGGGTCGCTCGAAGGCACTGAGATCGGCGTGCTCGAAGGTAGAGGAAACGGAAACGTCGTTGGAAATGACACGGGTATTGAAGTCGGCACCGCTGTAGGGTACGAGGAAGGCTGCCGCGTTGGCCCCGTCGTCGTCGGCGATGAGGTTGGTATGCGTGTTGGGTCTGCGGAAGGAGCGGTGGTCGGAATCCACGACGGCCGAGAGCTGGGAACGCTCGATGGAGAGACTGTTGGGGTTCCGATGGGTCCGGTAGAGGGCAAAGCACTTGGAGCCGTGCTAGGGACGCTCGAGGGACTTACCGTTGGCACAATCCTCCAAGGTAGAGTAGACGGAAACACCGTCGGGAACGATGTGGGTAATAACGTGGGATACGAGTAAGGCTGCCGCGTTGGCCCTGTCGTCGTCCCCGATGAGGTTGGTGTGCGTGATGGATTTGCTGAAGGAGCGGCGGTCGGTGCGTTGGTCGGAATCCACGACGGCCGGGAGCTGGGTACGCTTGAAGGAGGAGAGGCGGACGGAGGTACAGTCGGTCTGCTCGAAGGCAATTCGCTCGGAGCTGTGCTAGGATTGCTCGAGGAACTTGCCGTAGGCACAGAACTCGGCATGCTCGAAGGTAGAGGAAACGGAACCATCGTCGGGGACGATGACGGCACTGCTGTGGGATTAGAGTAAGGCTGCCGCGATGGCCCCGTCGCCGTCGGCGATGAGGTTGGTGTGCGTGTTGGATCTGCTGAAGGCGCAGCGGTCGGTGTTTCGGTGGGAAGCCATGATGGCCAGGGACTTGGTGCTCTTGAAGGAGCGGCAGATGGGGTTTCAGAGGGCTGGGTAGATGGCAAAGGGCTCGGAGCTGTGCTAGGGGTTGCCGTAGGCACAGAAAACGGAATCGTCGTCGGGGATGATGTGGGTGCTGTCGACGGCACCGCTGTAGGGTACGAGGAAGGCTGCCGCGATGGCCCCGTCGTCGTCCCCGATGAGGTTGGTGTGCGCGATGGATTTGCTGAAGGAGCCGCGGTCGGTGCGTTGGTTGGAATCCACGACGGCTGGGAGCTAGGGACGCTCGAAGGAGTGGCAGATGGGGTTCCAACGGGTAGGGTTGAGGGCAAAGCGCTCGGAACCGGTGTGGGGACGCTCGAGGGACTTGCTGTTGGTATAGACGTCGTCGGCATGCTTGAAGGCAGAGGAGAAGGAACTGTTGTCGGGAACGACGTGGGTCCTGATGTCGGCAGCGCTGTTGGATTAGAGTAAGGCTGCGGCGATGGCCCCGTCGTCGGCGACGAGCTTGGTACGAGCGTTGGATCTGCTGAAGGAGCCGTGGTCGGTGCGTTGGTCGGAATCCACGACGGTCGGGAGCTGGGTGCGCTCGAAGAAGGAGATGCAGATGGAGTTACTGTCGGTCGGCTCAAAGGCAATTCGCTCGGAGCTAGGCTAGGGTCGCTCGAAGGACGCGCCGTCGGCACAGAGATCGGCACGCTCGAAGGTAGAGGAAACGGAACCGTCGTTGGGAACGACGAGGGTACTGACGTCGGCAATGTTGTGGGACACGAAAAAGGCTGCCACGTTGGCCCTGTCGTCGGCGATGAGTTTGGTACGAGTGTTGGGTCTGCTGAAGGCGCGGCGGTCGGTGCTTTTGTTGGAAGCGGGGATGGCCAGGAACTGGGTGCTCTTGAAGGAGGAGCAGAGGGCAACGCGGTTGGAACGCTGCTGCTAGGAAAACTCGAGGGAATCGCTGACGGCGCCGAGGTGGAAGGTGGGCGCGACGGGTCAGTCGTCGGGAACGAACTGGGTACTGACGTCGGCACAGCCGTGGGAAACGATCTCGGCTGTTTCGATGGCGACGAAGTGGGTACGCGTGTCGGGTCTGCTGAAGGAGCCACGGTGGGTATCGAAGTCGGTGCTATGATGGGAAAGGATGAGGGCAAGGCGCTGGGTGCGGTCGACGGAAGCGACGAAGGTGTTACGCTGGGCGCGAGCGAAGGTCGCGAGGAGGGGCCGGCCGTAACTGTCGGCGCGTTCGTGGGCCGGCAGCTGTAGTTTGTTTCGGTGGTGTATTCCTCCGTCAAACGACGACGCGATGGAGGTGCAACATGCAATTCTTCGCCATCGATACTTTGCCTATTAATCAAATAAGTCCGCTCCGAGTTACCGAGCTGCCACGATATCTCCCATTCAAATTTACCACCCGTGACGGTGATCACGTACGAACCGGGAGCGTCGCAATGTATGCAAACCCCCTGCGTCCCTTGGTAGCCAGAGGAGAGCGTGCCCTGCTCGACCTCGCAACTCGAACATGCCGAGTTGTTGATCGTAAAGCAGCCCCCGTTCCAGCCATCGCCAGCGAGGTCGTACATGAAAAAGTCCATTAAGGTTCCGTTGCAGGTTGAGTTGGTCGAGTTTGTTTGCGGACAATCCACGTCGTCGTCGTCGTCGTAAAAGAAGGTGGGCACAGCGGTGGGTATTCCAGACGGTCGCCTCGAAGGCGATGCGCTCGGGGCCGTGCTAGGGACGCTCGAGGGACTTGCGGTTGGCACAGAGATCGGTACGCTCGAAGGTAGGGGAAGCGGAAGCGTCGTCGGGAACGATGTGGGTCCTGATGTCGGCACCGCCGTAGGATACGAGTAAGGTTGCCGCGTCGGCGATGAGCTTGGTTCGAGTGTTGGATTTGCTTCAGGAGCGGGAGTCGGTGCTTCGGTGGGAAACGACGACGGCCGGGAGGTGGGTGCGCTTGAAGGAGAGGCAGACGGAGTTCCGGTCGGTCGGCTCGAAGGCGATACACTTGGAGCGATGCTAGGGACGCTCGACGGACTCGACGCAGGCACCGAACTCGGTACGTTCGAAGGTAGAGGAGTTGGAAAAGTCGTCGGGAACGATGTGGGTGCTGACGCCGGCACCACTGTGGGATACGAGGAAGGCTGCCGAGTTGGCCAAGAGCTGGGCGCGCTCGAAGGAGAGGCAGACGGGGCTCCGATGGGTCGAGTAGAGGGCAAAGCGCTTGGAGCGATGCTAGGGACGCTCGACGGACTCGACGCAGGCACCGAACTCGGTACGCTCGAAGGTAGAGGAGTTGGAAAAGTCGTTGGGAATGACGCGGGTACTGACGTCGGCACCACCGTGGGATACGAGGAAGGTTGCCGCGTTGGCGAAGAGCTGGGTGCGCTCGAAGGAGAGGCAGATGGAGTTCCGATGGGTCGGCTCGACGGCGATTCACTTGGAGCCGTGCTGGGTACGCTCGAGGGACCTGCCATCGGCACAGAGCTCGGCGCGCTCGAGGGTAGAGAAACCGGAACGTTCGTTGGGAACGAGGCGGGCAACGACGTCGGCACCACCGTGGGATACGAGGAAGGTTGCCGCGTTGGCGAAGAGCTGGGTGCGCTCGAAGGAGAGGCAGATGGAGTTCCGATGGGTCGGCTCGACGGCGATTCACTTGGAGCCGTGCTGGGTACGCTCGAGGGACCTGCCATCGGCACAGAGCTCGGCGCGCTCGAGGGTAGAGAAACCGGAACGTTCGTTGGGAACGAGGCGGGCAACGACGTCGGCACCACCGTGGGATACGAGGAAGGTTGCCGCGTTGGCGAAGAGCTGGGTGCGCTCGAAGGAGAGGCAGATGGAGTTCCGACGGGTCGGCTCGACGGCGATTCACTTGGAGCCGTGCTGGGTACGCTCGAGGGACCTGCCATCGGCACAGAGCTCGGCGCGCTCGAGGGTAGAGAAACCGGAACGTTCGTTGGGAACGAGGCGGGCAACGACGTCGGCACCGCCGTAGGATACGATCTCGGCTGCTTCGAGGGCGTCGTCGTCGTCGGCGACGAGCTAGGCACGTGTGTCGGGTCTGTCGAGGGAGCCACGGTCGGTGGTGTGGTGGAAAGGGATGAGGGCGAGGCGCTGGGGGCGGTCGACGGTTGCGACGAGGGTGTTACGCTGGGCGCGAGCAAAGGCCGCAAGGACGGGCTGGCTGTAGTTGTTGGCGTGTTCGTGGGTCGGCAGGTGAATGTGGTTCCGGTGGAATAGTCGTCTTCATCCGTCAAACGACGACGATCACCTTCTTCCTCCTCCTCATCACCATAATCGCCGCCGTAGAGGCTCGTTTTCGGCAAGTTCCCGAGTTGCCACGATATCTCCGAGGGGAATATTCCATGCGTGACGGTGATCACGTACGAACCGGGAGCGTCGCAATGTATGCACACCTCCTGCGTCCCTTGGTAGCCAGAGTAGAGCGTGCCCTGCTCGACCTCGCAACTTGGACATGCCGAGTTGTTGATCGCGAAGCAGGCCCCGTTCCAGCCGTCGCCCCAGTCGTCGTACATGATAAAGTCCATCAACGTCCCGTTGCACGTCGAATTGGTCGAGTTCGTTTGCGGGCAACCAACAGCGTCATCGTAGTAACCTCCTTCGTCGTCGAATATAAACGGCGTGGGCGTCACCGGCAAGGGCGTCACCGGCGCGGGCGAACTCTTAGTCCTAATCGTGGGGCACGCTGTTGGCACGCGTGTGGACGGACCCCACGTGGACGGAAAGTAGAAAATTTGGCCGTCGTCTTCCTGCATGCCGTCGTCGACCTGTATGTTCCCCTGGTCCAGCTCTCTGGACGCCGACACTGAGAAAGGTACGCGCGAAAAAACGTACGCAACGTCGCCGGCACCTTCGCTACCAGCAACAACTACGAGCGCGTTGTCGTATAGAGCTACGGTCCGACTGAAGACTCCTTCATCGCTGCCTGGGAGCTTGGCGATGATCTGAACGTGTGTCCCTTGGTTATGCTCGAACACGTAGGTCGCGCCGGAGTCGTGATCGCCCCCGGCGCCGACGGCAATCTTGTCGTCGAATATCGCGACCGAGCGTCCGAACCAGTCGTTGGCGGCGGCGCCATCGCTCGCTTTGAGCTTGGCAAGCTGGGCGTAGGTCGGACCACCACCACCGAAAACGTAAACCGCCCCCGCGTCGCTGTAGCCATCGACATCGCAGAATCTCGCGCCGGCGACGATCGTGGCGTCGTACACGGCCACCGCCTCGCCCAACCCGTCGCTTTCGGCGGCGTCGCTCGCGGCGAGTTTTTTCTTCCGAGCGCAGGTCGCGGCGTCGAAGACGTACGCAGCACCCGCGGCGTTCTCATTTTTTGGGGCTCCCACAACGATCGTGGTTCGGTGTATCGCAACGGACCGACCGAAAGCATCTCTCGGGTGCTCGCCCGAGAGCTCGCAGAGCGGGTCGAAGCTCGTGCCGTCGAACACGTAAACCGAGCCGCCGCGGTATGCGCCGACGACGATCTTGTTGTCGAAGATCGCCACGGAGCAGCCAAAATAGACTCCCGGTGCACTCGGAGTAAGCTTGGCGAGTCGAACCAACGACTCGAGGTCGAACACGTGGGCTGCCCCGGCGTCGACGCCGACTTGGTCATCGTACATCGCGCCGACGACGATCACGCTGGCGTCGAGCGCGACCGAGCACCCGAACAACGAAGTTTTTTTGTCGTCGTCGAGTTTCGCGAGTTGGGCGTGGGTTGTCGCGTCGAAGACGTACGCCGCGTCGTCGCGGACCCCGACGACACCGACAACGATCACATTTTCGAAGGTCGCCGTCGCAACATTCTTCTTTTCCCCGTGCGCGGCCACCACCCGCGTGGCTTGACTCGTCAGCTGCCGACCGCTCACCAGAGCGACCAGCAGCCACATCCACATGATCGATCGGTCGGTCGATATGGGAATTTCCATTGTGGGCACGTTCGGGTGCTTTCCGGAACATTTCAGAGGCAAAAGTTGTAGTCGTGGATGATGATGATGATATATGCAGCTTCGACCGGCACCTGATTTTCCCGAGGGAGGAGAGGTGATGGTGTAGGACGAGCGAGCGAGAGTTGCCTGTCTGTCTGACCTGGTGGTTCTGGTGGTGTCGTCGTCGACTTGGACGACAAGGCGATAGATAGCCACCCCCCCTTTAAGTAGCAGTAAAAACACTTAACCCTCTCAGAAAAAAAAGGTTGCATACATTCTAAATTTTATGCAGGCCACGTCACTCTCACAAATTTTGGGTAGATTTTCGGGTTGGTAGTAATTTTCCAAGACAATTTTCGTCGTCCTAGCAGCGATCGCAGCGACGGCTTATTAACAGATGGAGCCGTGCCTGGTGGAGCGCCTGGCCATGGGATCGTTCGGGGCCGTGTACAAGGGCATCCAGGCAAACGAGGTGGTCGCCGTGAAGACGATCGACCTCGACGGCACCGAGGATGAACTCGAAGCAATAAAGCGCGAGATCGAATTCCTGTCGACGCTTCACAACGAACACCTCGTGCAATACCTGGGGTGCCATCTCACAAACGGGCAAGTGTGGATCGTGACCGAGTACCTGGAGGCCGCGCTCCACGAGTTGTTGCCGCTCCCCGAGGCGTCCATCGCCGGCATCGTCGCCCAACTCCTCAAGGGGCTGGCCTACCTCCACAGCCAGCGCCGCGTGCACCGTGACATCAAGGCCAAAAACATTCTCGTTTCCACCACGGGTGCCGTCAAGCTGGCGGACTTTGGCGCGTGCACACAGCTCACCGACACGACGACAAAACGAGCGACCCTAGTTGGGACGTGCCATTGGATGGCCCCGGAGGTCATTCAGCAATCCCGGTACGACGCCAAGGCCGACGTCTGGTCGCTGGGGATTACGGCGATCGAGATGGCAGAGACCTTGCCCCCGCACGCCGCCCTCCACCCGATGAAGGTGTTGTTCGTCGTCCCCTCGGCCCCCAGCCCGCGATTGGAGGGCAATGATTACGGCCTCGCCTTCAAAAAATTTGTCGCGCGCTGTCTTCACAAAGAACCCGCCGACAGACCCACGGCGCTCGAGCTCCTGGAGGAGGACGACTTTGTCTCGAGTGCCAACGTCCCTGCCTCGCGACGAAACCTCGCGGCGCGCCTCCCGGCGCGTCCGCCCCCGCCCCGAATGGTCGTCACCCCCCGCGAGTCCCCGCCAGTCATCAACAACAAGCCCCACAAGTCGTCGAGCGTTTTCCGGGCGCTCTTCGCACCGGCTGTTGCGAGCGCCGCCCGCCGCGCGATCAAAACCGCGGGAAACCAGCGCCGCGACGCTGCTTTGGCCCTCGACGACCTCTGCTCGGCTCTCGCGGCCGTCGACAGGGTCCTTCCCGACGGCCGCCTCACCCTTTACCTCGCGCTCGGCCTCGTCGACTCCATCGACAAGCACCGCCCCTCGCTCGACTCGGCCGCGCATGCCGTGGCGCAGCAGGCGGCGGCGCTCCAGGGCCCCAAGAGCGCACATCTTGGCATACGGCCTTGTTCGAGCCTCAGGCACGACAGCCTCCCCTAGCATTTTCTATCATAGTGGCGTGGGCATGATGACTGAGATGGATGCTCATATTCTTTCTTATAAGGCGAATGAATTTAATCAAACCATCATCTATAACCGTCGTGCCGCTCCAGCCACAAACGCCGCGGCGCTTGGACCTTGCTCTTTGGCGAGCTCGCCTCCTCCTCCGCGACTCTCCGCTTGATCGCGATTGCCGCGCCTGCTTTTCGGCTCCGAAGAAGAAACCAGAAAGAAAAACGGCCACGTCAAATTTTAAACGGTCACGGCGTATTCGAATATCTCGTGACGTGTCCAACTTTTCAGCGTTGGGAATTCACTTCAGGAAGTGAACGTGAACCACTTCACCAGCCACGCAATATTGGTGAAGTGATTTAAAGTGAACACGTCACCCTACGTGGCCACAGTGAACCTTTTGTGTGAAGTGAACACCACTTTTTTTTTTTAACGCCACACGTCGCCAGCGCCGGTCCCTGCCGCGCCCCGTCAGTTCCGTGCCCCCCGCGCGCTATTGCCTCCTAGGTCTGGTGCTCTTTGATTCATTCGCGTTTCGGGGCGAAGGAGGACTTACCGTGGATGGGGTTCAGTGTTTCTTACTTTAGGCGATGTGTACGACGACCTCGGTATCTTCGTCTGGTTCTTCCTCATCAACCTCCATCTCCAAAGAGTCTTCGGGGAATCGTGGTGCTCTCGGCGTTTTTGAAAAACTCGTTCTCGTGTCCGAGGTGCCTTTACTTAATCCTCCGGGCCGCCGCAATGAAAGTCTTGTTCATGCGCAGTATACTGGCAACTTTGTCCGTCTCGTCCGCGCCGAGCAACGTGTTTCCCTCGGTCAGGACAAGATTTCCAATGCTCAGGCAGCGCTCACAGGAGCTCTGCGCGCCATGTGTACCAATTGAACCCTTAGAGGCTCTCGCCATGTCCGGAAGGAACCCATACCGCCCCTTGGTGAGCGGTCGATACAGCTTCCCAACATCGAGCACAGCCAGGTCTGTTGTGAAGCCGACTTCATCCTTCTTCTCAAGTTCAGGATAATGCTCTTTCCAGTTGAGCGATCTCGAGAGCCTGATCCATTGAGTGAAGACCTGTTCAAACTCCACATTGAAATCGGGCATCTGGTTCTCAGGCATAGCAAAAGAAGGGACGTCGCCACTACTGTCGTCCCAAACGCCGGGTGCGTCGAGTGCCGCCAAGAGACTGCGAGCAGGCGCAGGCTCGGAGGAAGTCTTTGCCTTTTCGTGGTGGAATGCAGTCCGTGCGTAAATCACATATTCTTCCTTGAGCAACTTCCTGGCCTGGGCTCTCAGATCGGACGAGAGGTGCCGGCAGTTGATAGTCCGAAAGTCAAGAAGGAAGGCAATCAGCTCGCGATCGTCGAATTCGTAGTCGAAGTGATGCACGTAGTTTCCATTATTCTCGCAAAACCGACACATTCGAGTATAGCCCGTTCAAGACAGATTTTGCTGGTCTCGCTGAGGTCGTCAACATCGACAGTCTTACGTGGCATGGATTTCGTAGTTATGTTCGGGAGATTAATGACGTCTAGCGTCCCAGCTCGCAGAGACTCGATCATGTTGTGCTTGATCAATGCGGCGCGCACCCCCATGTATATGTGTTCATGTTGCACGAAAACAACGGCCTTATCCTAACTAACTAACTTCGGACCTCTCCCGGGCATGGGAGCCAGGCTGGGCCGGCAGTAGCCGGTCCAGGATCACAGAGCAAAAATCACACAGTTGGGGTAGAGGCGAGGGATGAGAGGGCGTGGATGGCGGACCGCCACTGCGCGCGGTCTTGTGCGAGGTCGTGCCACGAGTTGAAGGGGATGTCGCATTTCCGGAGTGCCTTGGCGAGCGACCTCCCGTACGTCATCTGCGGAGCCCCCGGTGGGCGCTTGGAGCGGACCCAAGACGAGAGCATCTTGCGAGGGAGTCGGGAGAAGGGCATGCGGGCGACGTGACCGGCCCAGCGGAGCTGGCGGCGCGTGACGTAGACGTCGATGGACTCGAGGCCGAGGCGCCGCAGCAGGATCTCCGTTGAGATGTGGTGGAACCAGGTGTGTTTCCGGGTCACACGACACATGACGCGGGCGCACTGCGCGTGGAAACACCGCAGCCGGCGGAACAGGACCTCGGTGAGGCACCACGATTCCGCACCGTGAAGGAGGATGGCCAGGACGAGCGAGACATAGACGAGGCGCTTGGCGCGAGCAGAGACGGACTTCGAGGCGAAGATGCAGTCCCGCAAGGCACCGAAGGCCTGAGACAACGGCCTCATCCGTTATAGCAAAAATCGCCTCGAAATCAGCCAACGCCACCCATTGCTCATCACTGATTGTCCAGGGGAGTCCAATGTTGGTAGCCGTGTACAGTTTGAGCACGTGGTGCATACGCAGCAAGGAACGAACGAATAAGTTGGTATCGCGCCCGGAACCTCGTCTTATTGAGGTCGAGCTTGAGCTTCGGCGATTTATTCCCCGGCTGTAATGGCAATAGCGCATGCATATCCTTCAAACGTGTGCCGTAAGAAAAGTACTTGGCTCCATCGTGGGCACTGTTCAGCAGCTCCTAACCAGCTGGGAATGGATTGATCGCCGGCTTGCCTGTGGATCGTGTCAAGTTGCCACATGCCGCTGCCGAGATTTTTGAGATATCATGCATGTCACACGCTTCGACCTCAACAAAAAATTCTTCAGCGACGCCAATTGCAGCCCGGTCTTGAACAATGGTTGCGGCCGCCAAATCGATATCGATTCTCGCACGCTCCGCGACCACAGAACGGAGCAGAGAAGCCGCGCCGGAATCGGATCCGTCGTCAGCTGGAACAAGGCCCACGCACACTGAATCAACGCCTCTCCAATCGGGCCAGATGAAGGATAGGCCAATGGCCTGTCGCTTGAACTTATCGTTGAGTGTCCCGCCGTCATGCAGCACCTGGGCGAATGGATTGCCGAAAGCCGCTTCATAACACTCCGTAACGACGTGTATCAAGATTCGAACAAAGCAACTATATTCAGCGTCCGCCCATTCAAACAGCGCCTTTCGAGTCATGAACGGGCACTTGCCTTTCCCGCCACCGCCGCGGTAATACGCCTCAATTATTTGGTTGCGATGATCTTCGTCGTCAAAGGTGCGCTTGGAAATCCGCTGCGACGTGTACACGTAGTGCCGAACCGAGAACGCCATCTGGGAAGAGTGCTTTCCCTGGCTGGGCATGGCCACGAAGTATCTCGTAACATCCGATTTACCCTTCGAGGCTGCCACAACGCCCACGGCCGTCATAACGCCCTCCTTTTCTTGGTCTGTCTTCTGTTTCTTGGTGAGCTGTTGACGTCCCAGCTCATCCTCCGGATGCGCAGCCTTGAAGTGGGCCCCAAGAGGGCTTGGTCGTGTGCCACGTACCTTTCTTGAAGTCTCTCGTCACCTTCAGGCGCTCCCAGCACCGGATACACACATGCGTCGCCTTCCCACTGACGCGGCCAGGATGATTTTCCTTCAGTCGACGCACGCAGTCCCACACCTTGGACCTGGTTGATCGTCCACTTTTGCCGGGTGTGTTCCACGTCACAACATCGACGTCGCAATCGGCTCGTTCTTGTGCTCCTCCTTCAGTTCCGCGTTTAAATTCCTCCTCATCATCAACATTATCCTCCACCTCCAGGTAGCGCGGCTCGACTTCGCTCATCAGACTTGGCCGTCAGCCAAAGTGAATGAACGTGAAGTGAACATTGGACTTCGGACGAAAATTTTCGGTGAAGTGAAGTGAAGTGAACCAAATTCAGTGAACCTAGTGATTTGAGCCCAGTGAATTCCCAACGCTGCAACTTTTCATTGGACGATGAAACGCCGCCTGGCGCTGTAGCGGCCCCAGCTCGGTCGGAGCAACCCACAAGTTGCCGGCGTTTCCGACGACCAACAACACCTCCTAGCGCGGCAAATCGCTGCTAGTGCGTTGCTCCCTTTGCTTCAGGCGCGGTCGCGGGCTGGGGCTCTAGGAGGCTTCGAATAGATATATGAGCGAGAATATCGACGCTGCCAAAGAAGCCGCGGCGGTGGAGGACGCACCGGCCGGACCGGAGCCTGTCGGCATCGGTCGGCATCGACACGTCAACCATCGCGCGCACCGCATCTGGCGCGCCGGTTGGCGCTCAACGACGACGTCTGTTGCCCCCACTTCACGTTGGCCGTCGGCTTTGGTGTCGTACACCCCATCAGCTGCGAGAAGCACGACTGGCTTGACGAGTTCTTCGTCCGATACGTTGATGGCTCGGGGCTCTTCCACCGTCCGAGCAGAACGCTGGCGATTCAGCAGTGAGGATGTCGACCAATACCTCCAAAGTCAGGAGTTCGCCGACGCCGCAGCTGAGCAACGGGAGCGCAAGTGCCCGTAGTTTGCTGCTCTCGGGAAGGTCAGATGGCTGATCGTCGACCCAACTCGCTAGTCGGCGCAACCCATCTGTCCGGGTGACCTGATTCCACCTCGCCGCACTCCAGCACCGATCGAGGAGGAGGTGCCCGAGCCCATGGATCTTGACGAAACTTACGACCGGCCGCGACGACTACGACCCCCCGGCGAGCCAGGCTGCCCCAGCAACTAGAAAGCATATCCGTGCGGACAAGTCGAGCGCGAGACAATCTTGCAGGCACGCAGCATTGGGCCGGATTAGGGAGTCGCGGCTGCACATCTCGAGCAGATGGCCACGACGACAAACCCGAGGCCTCTCGGCGTACCGCACGCGGCAGAAGATCGAAAACTCTTCCTTTTGAGTTTTTTAGGGTTCGGGTTCGGGCATGTTGTTTGGCATCCTGGTCATAGCCACGACCTTGGCCTTTGAGTCGACCGCGCCGGTGCGCTTCGCATCGCGCGCGCAGGAGCGAGGCGCTGGCCAGCTATGGCTCGAGCGCAACCGAAGGCCGAAGAAGATCGCCGTCGCGCTTGATGATGATGCGCTGCAGCAAAATCAGCGGCGGCACGCCGCCAACTCAATCCTGGCGGGCTTGGTGTGCCTCTTCCTCCCCCCCGCGCTAGCCGTCCCCTCCTGCGACGCCGACTGCCTCTCCAATTGCAAGCGCGTTGCCCCGGGGAACGAGCGCTACTGCGTCGCGGCCTGCGGAGACTACTGCGCGCAGCCCGACCGTCGCGATGGACTCTCGGGCTCGGTGGGGGGCGGGTACCGGGGGTTTCTCTCGGGCCTCATTACGGGGACGGTTCCTTACGGCCAGGATCTGCCCCCCTCGGTCAGGTCACCGAACGAGGGTAATGAATGAATAAATGAAATGTGGCTGACATTAGGAGTGTTCGTGTGCGTCGCCGGGGTGGTGAGGTGGGTAGTGGCGTGGGCCCTCATGCCGTTCGGCGCGGCGAGGGCGCGGAGGGAGCGGCGGGGGTCCGAGCGCGCCGAGCGGCGGGCGTGGGCGCGGGAAATGGCGGCCCGGGAAGAAGCAATAACGTTGTCGGCAGCGAAGGACCGCGTCGAATTGAGCGTTGTCGTGCCCGCGTTCAACGAGCGGCGGCGGCTCGCGAAGATGCTGCGGGAGGCCGCCGAGGTGTTGAGAGGGTCGTTCGAGGTTGTTGTCGTCGACGACGGGTCGGAGGATAATACGGCGATGGTCGCCGAGGAGGCGGGCGCCGCGCTGCTTCCTCCCGGCGCCGTGCGCGTCGCCAAACTCAAAACGAACCGCGGAAAAGGCGGCGCCGTTCGCGAGGGGGCCCTGCGTTCGCGCGGGGACTGGATTCTTGTGGCGGATGCGGACGGAGCCACGCGCTTTGCGGACTACGAAAGGCTGCGCGCGATTATCGGGAACGAGCGAGCGATCGCCGTCGGTTCGAGGGCTCATCTCACGTCCGAGGTTGTTGCCAAGCGGTCGCCGCTCCGGAACTTTTTGATGCGCGGGTTCCATGTCCTGGTGGCGGTTGTGGGGGGGGTTAGGGACGTTCGCGACACGCAGTGCGGCTTCAAACTCTTTCCTAGAGCAGCGCTTCCGGCGATCGCCGCGATCCATTTGGAGCGCTGGGCCTTTGATGTTGAGCTCCTCTACATCGCCAAACACCTCGGCTTTCGGGTCTTCGAGGTCGACGTACACTGGTCTGAGATCCCGGGATCCAAGCTCAGCATCCTCAAGGACAGCCTCCAGATGGCCCGCGACATTTTCTGCTTTCGCCTCGCCTACCTCGCGGGTATCTGGCGCCTCCCCCTCGACGACGCCAAAGACGCTTGGGCTCTCCGAGGAGGAGGAGGAGGAGGAGGAGGAGGAGGAGGAGCAGACCACCGGCGTCGCGCTTTGGCCCCACCATACGACGACGACGACGACGACGAGAACGAGGTCCAGTGCGGTCCTCTGTGCTGGTAATACACAACTCTCTATCTTCTCGCGGGGAGGTGGGTGTGGTGGGTGACGTTCATGGAGGCGAGGACTTTTTGGTAGGCGAGGCCTCGGGCCCCCGGGCGGTGCCAGTAGCCGAAGCAGACGTCGTAGCGGAAGCGGAGGTGGGAGGTGCCGTAGGTGTGGGCCCAGGAGTGGTGCTCGCCCGGGACGAGCACGGGCTGGCCGGGGTCAACGCCGGAAAAGAAGCCTCGGGTACAGTGCGTCCCGATGTCCGCGGCCTCCTCCTCGATCGAATAGTTGCTCAAGCGCGAGGGCGAAGCAAAGGCGAAGGGGTCGCAGAGGGTCTTTCCGAGGGTAAACGGCCCCGTCACCACGAGCGCGCCGGCGGCGACGGCCTTGTTCTTGGCGGCGAGGACGTTGGCGATTTGGCGATAGAGGTTCGCCCGAAGCAAGGGATGCGCGTGGCCCCCGATAACCATGTACCGGACGTGGCCGTGCTTGGGTTCTCTGACGAGAAACAAGCGCACGTCGCCCGCGCCGTCGAGGTCGCACTGCGCCTGGAGCCTCCCCGGCTTGACGTCGCTGTCGAACCAAAACCCTCCCTCGTAGAGCATGTAGGCGATCCGGAAGACATCGGCTCTTGCGGCCCCGGAGACCAGGAGCTCGTAGGCTTCGAGGCATCGCGGCACGTCGCAGTGCCTTTTCATAAACTCGAGCTGGGCGGCGTCGTCGAAGTACGCAAATTCCCACTCGCTGTTGAGCGACCGCCACGTGTCGATGTTCTGCCGCAGGGGTTCTGGAAGCAACTCGAGCTCGGTCTTGTGAGATGTCACGAGTCGCCGCGGAATGTCGATGCCGCCGCAGCAGCAGACGACGAGAACTAGGACGAATGACCCCATTCTTGAAGAAGACCCTAAATAAATAAGCAAGACCCTATCCGTTGAAGATGGCGCTCTTCTTCGCGGCGGCCGTAGCTCCCTGGGTGCCGCGGGCAGCCAATCGATCGAACTTCACGGGTACCGTGTTCACGACGGGATGCTGCGGCCTGGGGCACCGGACCTCGCGGCTCGCGAAGATCTACACGTATGCCGCATCGCGGAACCTGCGCGTTGTCGTCGACTGGGGCGCCTGCGTCGGCACGGGCGTGACCAACATCTTCGCCGAGCTCTTCGAGGACTCGCCCTCTATTGCGGGAAACCGAGAAAGCCTCCTTTTTTACTCGTCGCGGTGCCCGCAGGGCGCGTGCGAGTCCAAGGCCGAATGGGTGCGTCGCGCGTCGCCTCCGACGAACCCGTCGCGTCCCACCGACGGAGACGTCATCTTCAATAACGAACCCCCACCAGACTGGTACCCGCCGGGCTCGGGCGACACTCGTCTCCTCGCGCAAAAGGAGTGGGGTCTCGAGACGACGAGGCCGCGTCCCGCGCCGTTCGCCGAGCAGTTCGCGACAGACTTGGTTTCGTCGCTCAAGGAGCCGTTCCGATCGCGACTCCGCGAATTCATCGACGCCGAGTTCCGGGGGATAGTGCTGGGGGTCCACTTCCGCCTCGGAAACGGCGAAAAGTTTTCGCGACGACCCTCAAACAAAACCCTCGTCGTGCTAAAAGCCGCCGCAGCGCTCCGGGAGATAGCGAGACGACACCGCGGCGCCGCGTGCCGCGTCTTCGTGGCTACCGACGATATGGACGCCCTCGATATCCTCAAGCAAAATATCGACCTCGACGTCTTCGCGAGACCGCAGTGGCGCCCGCCCAGGGGGGCCGGCATCGTCTTTTCCAGCTGGCGCCTCAAGCACCGCGACGTCGCCGACGGCGACCTCAAGGAGCAGGCCCACCGCGACATGGTTACCGACGCCCACACCTGCGTCTCGCGCTCCGCCGACATGCTCATCGACGCGATTTTGTTGGGCTACGCCGACGCCCAGCTCCTCACCGTACCCTCCACCTTCACCGTCCTCCCGCGCCTCATCGCCTACGCCCGCGCCGCCCCCTCCTGCCTCTTTCTCCACGTCAACTGGAACCGACTCCCGACCTACCACACCTCCCCCCTCCCGCTCTCCTGCTTTCGCCGCATCGACAAATCGCACCGCCTCGTCACCCTCGAAATCAGGGTACCTGCGGGGGGCAGGACTACTACGAACTTTTTCAACTAACTAACTTTTTTTTTTTTTTTTTTTTTAATTTTAATAAAGTTTTCATTACCCAAGATACCTAAGGTGCAAGCAAGATACGTTCGAATAATTAATTAATTATTATTAGTTGTGGATTGATGAAAAAAAGATCATGATGTCCGAATGATAAATAAGCGAAAAAAAAAGGGCCAAATATAGAAAAGTGCCGCGCGCCTCAACGGGTCTACAAGAGCACGACGTCACAACGCCCGCGAAAACACGAAAGAGGCCGACCGAGTCAGCGACACGGTCGCGACTTCCGCGCGGGGGAGTTTACAAGCCCGAGGGAGACGCGTAGGAGTCGCTGCCGCTACAAGGTGTCGCGCCAAAGTCGTATTCTTATGCTGAATTTGGGCCACTTATTATTAAATTGCACGGATTTTAACCGGCCTCTTTTTAATCGAGGATGGGAACGGGGGGTGAATAGCCCCACCAACGAGGCCGGATGGCCTACGGTGCGTGGTGACTGGAGCTGGCGGCGGAGATCGAGGTCGCAGGAATCAAGCATCGACCTCGAAATCATCCTCAAGATCGCCGAAGGAACCGACGATGTAGCTCTCGGGGCAGGATCTCGTCGTTGTCGGCGGGGGCGGACTCGGCGACCTCATCTCGGGGGGGGGCAGCGGCCGGCTCGGCCGCGGGCTCGTCTTGAACTGGCGCTGGCGTCGGAGGCAGAAGCAGGGGCTTGTCGATGTGGAAGCAGGCCTCTTCGACGAGGGCATTCTCATTGTTGTCCTTGGCCTTGACGCCCTTGCCTCTGCGGCCGTAAGCGGCTCTTCTCTCAAAATCGGCCCTCTTCTGCTCAGTTTCTGCGGCCTTGCGACGGCGCTTGATGGGGAGCCGCCGAACCACCGGAGCAGTCGCCGTCAGCAGCGCCCTCTCCGCCGCCTTGATTTCTTCATCTTTCGGGGTCCCGGGTGGTGTCGTAGGAGCCGCGGACCTTGACCTCGAACGTCACGCCCCGGCGCGCTCCAGCGAGACCATGCGACGGTGTTTCCGAGGCGTTGACGCGTGGCGACGGCTGGTGTGCCGACGCAACCTTGTCAGCGTTCGAGTCGAAGGTCGCCGGGACAGCTCGTGCAACGCACTGCTCGCGCGCTCAATCACCCGCCGTGAGCGTCACCCTTTGGTTTCGCGGCAGCGATGGCTCGGCCGCAATCGTCGCGTAGCCCCCACGCATTTGACACTCTTGATGAAGGATGTGCCGCGCATCATCGACCACCACTTGCCGCGCCTTGTAATGCTTCCTCAGAGCTCCGAGCGAACCGTGGGCTCGCGTTTTTCCCTCCCGCAGATTTCGCATCCAGGCCCATCACGACCGCGCGACCAGTGGTCGCGTGCAGGCACGTAGCCACCCTCAACCGCAGCTCGCTTGCGCCCGTAACACGAGGGCTTTCTCGTTGACCCGGCGACCTAGACTGATGACTCTAGAGACTGGCTCGAACGTGATAACGCTGCGGTCCATAGATTTGATTTTCACTGTTGAAAACGCCCAGAAGACACCTACGAGAATCTGATGACGTTTTTTTTTTTGTGGTAAAGGAAGTTGTGCGAAAACGGCAATAGCTTATAATTGTGGCAGAGTTTGGAGCAATTTTCAGCACCCACCGGTGTATGTTTTTACCATGGCTTGATGACGTATCAAGAATTTTGCTGCCCCTCTCGCCGCGAGTGCGGGAGCTCCGCGAGGCACTGGACCAGGCAATGAGACATGCGACGACGTTGGGATGACGTCGAGGAAGCCGCGATGGTTTCGCCCCTGGAGCGACGAAGTATGTTGGCAGGAACAGGCACAAAAAACGGCAGCTGCGCTCGACAACGAGATCTTCTTCACCTAGCTCGACGGCGCTGGCGCCGAAGTTGCCAGCCTGTAGTTCGGAGAGATGTGGGGGCCGCTCGACGTTCGTGGTGGCAAAGTGGCTTCTCGGGGACCTTGGTCTCGCGCTGGGCGATCGCGCCGTGCTACGCACCTGGGCCCGAGTTCTTCGTCGCCTTCGTCGCGTGTCTCCGCGCGGGCGTTTTGGCCGTACCGAATTATCCTCCCGACCCCGCCCAGGTTCAACGCGGCCTCGAGAAGCTGGACCTTGTAACCACAGGCTGTGGTGCCGAGTTGGGTCTTACCGACCGTATTGTGAATAAGCTGCGCGTGACGACGAGCGCGCGGCACTCGTGGCCCGGGATAGGCTGGCACAACACGGAGGGCCTGGGGGAGGGTGAAAACGATGACGACCTGAATAGAGCACTGTTTTTTCATCGGCTGGTGAGCTCACGCGCGGAGTTTGCACGGTCGACATCGTCTCTCCACTTTGTTTCGAGTGATGCCACCTCGGCGTTTTTGGGTGACGCCCGACGATCGGAGGACGCCAGACCGCCAGTCGCCACCGTCTCCCTCAGCCACAGCCTCAGCACAGGGTCGAGTGAATCGCTACAGGAGCAGAGCACCAGTGTTCTCAAGCAGTCTCCCCCCGATGACATTGCCTTCCTCCATTCACGTCCGGCTCGACAGGGTGCGTTTGCCGCAGGGCCAAAACTCTCCTGATTGCCTTTCGCAGGGACCCCAAGGGCGTCATGATTTCACACGGCAACATCTGGCACAATGTCAACGATATTTGCGCAGCGCCGATGTTTCGACCTTCGTTTGGGTGAGGCAGTAGCCGTTTGTGCAATCTGCACGAACCGTCGGAGCGCGTCGTGGCGGTCTCGTGGCTCCCGCAGTTCCATGACACGGGGTTGATGCTGACGTTGTGCTTGGTCCGTTCTGTGCAGCCTACCGCATGGTAATAAACTTCTCGCATCTCCCGTTCCTCGCCGACCCCCTCATGTGGATGCGCGCCGTGTCGGAGTACCGCGCGCTGTGGACCACCAGACTTCGGCTACCAGCTGTGCACAAAGCGCGCCGCCGGTGCCGATACCAGCGACATCGACCTGGGTTGTGTGGTCATTCTAGCTTGTAGCGCTGGCCAGCGATGCGTGCCTTCGATCCTCCGCGAGTTCGCCGCGTACTTCGCCATTCACTGCGAGTTGCAGGACGACGACAACCGTAACTTATTCGTTCCGAACTATGGTCTGGCTGAGCACGTAGTCGCGACGTGCGCCGAGGCCGAGGGCATCATAACGTCGCGGCAGCGGCCAGATCTCGCCTCGTGCGGCTCCGAATTCCAGATTGACTTCCGCGTCGTCGATGCGGAGACGCGGTGCGTCGCGCCAGAAGGAACGCCCGGCGAGCTGTGGTTGAGCTCTGGCTCGGTCGCCCTGGGGTACTGGGGCAAACGGGACCTCAGCTCCGAGACCTTTCACGCCCGACTCGAGCCGGACGATGGCACGCTATACCTGAGGACGGGCGACGAGTCGTTCATCGAGGATGGCCGCCTTTTCGTTTGCGGCCGAATCAAAGACATGATCATCATCGGCGGCGAAATTACTACAGCGATGACGTCGAAATTGCTGCGACGGAGGCTATGGTCGACGCCGTGAGACCGGGATGTATTGCCGCCTTTTCCGTCGTCGGCTCTGACGACGACGACGACGACGACGAGTGGTTGCGTATCGTGCTCGAAGTCCGTGATCACGCTGCATCCGAGTGTGAGGCTCTCGCGTCGACGCTCACTAAATGCGTTCGCAAAGCGGTTGGTCTGGCACCGCGCCGCGTCGTGTTCATCAAGCAGAAGACCATTTTAAAAACGACGAGCGGGAAGCTACGGCGCCGGGCGATTCGAGACGCGCTGTTAGCTGGCGAGCGTCGTCTTTGATTCGAACCCTACACTCGGCCGCAAACGACAGACGCTATCCACCGGGGCCGATAGAGGTCGCAACATTTCCCCGAGCAATTCAGCAGAGGACGGTGCCAATTCTTTCCAGTGGCTATGGCGGCTCGTCAGCACTGTGAGTGAGTGATACGCTTGGTTGTCCCCTCTATTCGATGGTTCTGGCACCACCGGAGGAAGTGGACACAGAATTAACCGCCCAAGAAGATCCGACATTGAAGTGGTCCGAGTGCTTGCTCGCGGAAGCTCAGCCTCGGGGACACTGCTACGAGCTTTTCGACTTTCTGGGCGCGTGGGAAGTGCTCGACGACCACTACGGTATTCGAAAGTTCGAAATCAAGGCTGAAAACACGATCAACGACAGTCGTAACCAGAGTCACAATCAAACACACGTGCTGGGATTCGCCTAAGAAAGTGGATGCAACATTGTGATGAATCAAAGCAACGATTTTTTATTTCCACAAGTAAAACCTCTACTGCCAGCACCATCTGGGCGTCGGGCACACGAAGGGTGCTGTGGTCGCAAAGATAGTCATATCGAAGGACGACATCGAGCCGCGACCCTGTGTTCAAGAGAACGTAATGACGCAACTGCCGCACGAGATCTATGTGCTTGTTCTCCTTCAAAATGGCGTCGTCAAGATCGTTCCTCACGCTTCCAGCTCGCGTCTCCTCCTCGCGGCGCTTGATAGCTGCGACAGCCTTGATGCCGAGATGAATCTTGCGCATTTGATAGAGACGTGGAAAGAGCGATGCGTTGTGTTATGTGCGCGTGCATTTTTAACGCGATTTTTTGAACTCAGGCACGCTGATAGATTTAGGTGGTTGCGTTTTGCCATCGTCGTATGCGAGGGCCGAGATCGCAGAA
Organism: Chrysophaeum taylorii; assembly: GCA_029834535.1. Lineage (NCBI taxonomy): Eukaryota > Pelagophyceae > Pelagomonadales > Pelagomonadaceae > Chrysophaeum > Chrysophaeum taylorii. Next base: position 157,641 of record JAQMWT010000349.1, read on the forward strand.
TGATTCGCTGCAATCGATGGGCGACGGACAACCGCTATTTCTGGTCCGCAGTCAACGACACGGCTGACTTTCATCCAGACGAAGTCGGTGAGCATCAAATCGCGCCTGGCCTCGCAGCGCATTTCGGTGTCGACGGCGCGACTGCTTCCGGCGCGCTCCGCGACGCTATTGTTGCGATCGTTGGTGAAGGCTCTGGCAAGGAAGCCATTGCTTCAAGAGCAGCAAGTGCGGTCGCCAAGCCAGCTGTCGATGATTTATTGTTTGCGTGGCAATCCGAGAGCACCGAGGGCTTGCCCTCTCTCGGCTTGGCTTTCATCGACCGTGTAGCGGAGCAGATCGTTGGACTCTTCCCGCCAGACACCTCGCTTAAAGACCACCCAGATTTGCCAAGCACACTGCGGCAGCTTGACGTCCCGGAGGAGCTTATGCATCGTCTCGAGTACGACGATTCTGTGGTCTATGTCGCAGCTTTCGTCGATGCGTCAAAGTTTAACCTCATCAAGATGCCCGTGCTCCTGCACGTCGCGCAAGATCTCGAGATCAAAAAGCCTGGCCGCGGTCTCCGCATTTTAGATGAGCGCGCTGTCGCCGACCTGCATCTTGCGGTCCTCTATTGTTTCGCTCTTCACACGCTCGCGATCTCGATGATGCGGCCGTCTGCACCATCAGGAAACTCGGACTTCTTGCTCGACATTTTGAAGGCCCAAGAAGCTGCCATAAATCTCGCAAACGACGCGGTGGACATAAACACGTCTTCACCCTTCGAGTATGACCCTCATGTATTTCAATTGAGTAAACACACGTAAACGCAGGCTCATGAAACACGAGGCGGTTCTATCGGCTATGCGGAACATAGTCGAGACGAGACGTGATTCGAGTCAAATCGCCAATGCGCGCGCATAGCTGGGGGGCTGCTTGCGGACAATATCATGATGGCAGCCATTGTGAGGACGTCTCGAAAACTTTCGACCGCAATGCTCGCGCTACGCCAGAGTCCATTCTCAATTGCAGTTTTTCAAGGCAAAATTCATATGCGTGCTGAGCACGGTCATCTCAGGCGCTGGTTTCGAACTCGGTTACTGGAGCTGTGTGCTTCAACAACCAACCGTATGTGTAGAGGTTTTCACGAAGACAACATATTCAGGTGTCGCAGAGTTCGTATGTTTTGAGACGTGCCCAGCTATGATGTCGGAATGGGTCCAAGTGTATATCGTATGGAATCTTACGTTCGGGCTAGCAGAGCCGCGCCTTTTTCTACCTCACATTGCTAAGCTCCTGGTACTATGCTTTGCTATCGTTGACGAACCAAGACCCGGCGTTGTTTTTGTGGATACGTATCGTGACGCTGCACACGCACGCCACTTCTCTGGCTTGTCACCCCGAGCTTAGGCAGATATCAGCGACGACGTATGACTGGCGTTCGACAGAGACCACCTCTGCCTTGGGCGCCGCGCTGAGCGCACGTCTTGCGTAACAATCAGAGTTCGAGTTTTCTTGTGGTTGATCGTCCTTTCGCGTGTTAAACATTACCTATCCATGTGTGGAGTTGTCTCGTTTTCGCGAGAAAATTCGACCCCAGGTGCCATCTCTCAAATGCAATCTGAGCGAAGATAGCCAACAACAGCCGAACTCGGCGCAAAGTCGAAGGCGATGCACAGCTCGCAGCGTTGTTTTTAAAGACGCGGCATACAAGATGCTGCAAGATGCGGCATTTAACAATCAAAGTGGAGCCCTCGGCGACGGATGGCTCGACAGGATTCGATCGCGCGTGACGAGACTGGACAAGGAGGCCGGAGAAGCACATGCAGGCGGCGAAACCTCGACCCATTGCGCGCGAAAGCGGGCGCTCTAGAAAGCAAGGCATCGTCGTCCGAATATTAGACCGTTGTGGTCGAGTTCGAGATGGCAGCGCCGATAGACTCTCTGGAGATGAATGTGCGACAAGAACAGCTCGCGTATGTACGAGCTACTCTTCTTCACATTCTTGCATCGATGGCAGAGACCGATATCGACGCTAAGACAGCATCCGTCGCACATCTTGGCCTGTCTTCCCAAGACGCGCTTGTGGTGCAGACACAGTTGCGGCGTAACTTGTCCGTTGAAGTGCACTTCAACACACTAATGAATCAAATCTTACAATTGCTGAACTGGCGAGCGAGATTCTTTGTATTGCGCACGAGGAAAACGAGCCGCGACTCGCGGCGCTCGTGCCACTCACCAACGGCATAGATCTCGGGTCTCCTACAAGACTGCCGCAATGGGTCGTCGACATGGTTCAGGCGCTTTTGATGATCGTCGTCGTAATACTGGTATGAATCGCGCTCATTCCATCGTATCCCTTTGGGCGCTGGGTGCAGTGGCGTGCCAAGTCGATAGCTTCGAAGCGCATCGAAGTTCGACGCGACAATGCACCATGGTCACACATCAAGGTGGCCGCGTCTACACATACGGTCTCTTACTGCCGTTGGTTATCCCGCTCTTCATGGTGTCGGTCACAGCAATCACCATTCTTGCAAAGTGGTTCGTGATCGGTCGCTACCAGGTCGGATTGACGCGCCGGAGTACACAGTATTTTTTGCGCTGGTGGCTCGTTGATCGGCTGCTCGACCAGTTCGAATTGTGGGTCGGCACAACTTTATCCACGACAACTTGCTCGTAACGTGTTCTACGTCGTCGTGGGCGCCCGGATCTCGGTTCGTGCGTCTGTCGAAGTTCTGTTCCGAGAGTTCGATCTTGTCTCGGTTGGGGAGCACGCACGAGTGAGCGGCTTCTGTTAATAAGCTCGTATGTTTGAACCTGATGGCGGTATGCGCTTCGCGCGCGTGGCCATCGAACCACGCGCGAAGATCGAGTCAGCGGTTGTCGTGATGCCAGGCTGCAAGCTAGAGCATGATGCTGTGCTAGACCACCGCGCCGCAACAGTGAGTGGCCAAATTCTGGCTCGTGATAGCCTGTATCGATCGAGCCCTGTGCACAACTGACAGGCGTTGTGAACATCGCGCGCGTAGACACGTCGCCGCGGATCAATTGGTTCTGATTTGAGATGGCAAGACTTGCGACGCTCACTTGCTACCTTTACGGATCACTGATCGGGTCAAACGTGCTCCTGGAGTATCTTCTACGGCAACTGGATTGGTACTCCTGGCGCTTTCGATGTGTCGCGAGCTTGCTTATTTTGTAGCGAGCTACTTCTCTTTGCGATGTTCGTTTCGGCAGGAGTTGGCGTCGTCGTCTTAAAGTGGCTGCTTATCGGCCGTTTACGTCCGGGGGTACACAAGTCCGACAATTGGACGTGGCGACTGCGAACGTGGTTCATCGAGTGGATTTGGTATCGCATCTTGTTGAAATTCGGGGCCATGGTGTGGGAAGAAAATGGCGTGTTCAGCGTTGCGTTGATCAAGGCGATGGGCATGCGCGTTCGCTTACAGCAAGCACGGCAACCATCTTCTTCTTTTCACCTGTTGAAGCAGACTTGATCGAGGTCGGAACAGCAATGTTTTTGCTCCCTCCCTGAATGTCAGAACTGGTGTATTTAGTGCAGTAAGCACCCTCTCGTATCACGCGAAGAATCATCTGGACACCTCAGGTCTATCGTCCGGATTTTCAATTTCGTGCAGCAAAGGAGCCACTGGAGAATATAAGCCAGTGAAGATCGGGGTGCGCGCACAAGTTGGTCTTCGCTCGCGGCTCAACGCCGGTGTCGTCGTCGAAGACGACGCAGTTGTGGAACATCAAACGGTTTTGCTGGAGAACGTCGTCGTCCAAACAAGGACAACATATTTTGCGTCCAGCGTCTTTTTGCGCAAGGCTGTGCCGATTGAAGGCGAAGAGAATAAAAATCGCAAGCCGTGCTACATGGCCGCAAGACTACAGCAACCGCTCTTACGTGCTCTCATTCTATTCTTTCTCAGCATTGTTGCGCTCATTTCTGCGCACGAATCGCCATTCGGCTACTCTCTACAAGAAGGCAAACTACTTCAAATCAGAGTACTACAACTACGGATTCCTTGTCCGCGAGTCCGGGCGTGTAGAAAGCATGGCGGCCCCCGGTTGCTCGCACTCCCGCGCTCTTGCTTGATGGGCCCATTGCCCTCCTCGTGGCCTACCTAGCGTCGATGGCAGTAGGCTTCCGTGCTTGGCAGCGGCTGATAATGCGAGACTGGAAAAGTGCAAGCGACGCGGCGCGGCTGCCTTGGCGAAGGTTCGCATGCATTGACTTCCAAATGATCTTCTTCGGCCTTTGCTGCGGTCAAATCGTGCCGTTGATCCGCGGTAGTCGAATTGCTAACGCGCACATGCGCTTCTGGTCGGTGCCAAGGTTGACTCTACCGCCTTCGTGAATAATTGGTACTTCCTCGAACCACCGTTGCTCTCTATTGGTGCCGGCGCCGTCTTAGACGAACACTCAGTGAATGTTGCCCACGTTTCTGAGACAGTGTCAAAACTGCGTGCTAAAACGTGTGTGAATCGAGTCATATGCGAATAATTTGACGCAGGAACGCAGTTTGTCTGACGTGTGCGCAGGTCTTCGAGCACGGGCATCTTATTTTTAAGAAAAAGGCAAAATTGGTAGAGGCGCGATTTTGCATCCGGTATCCATTACCTGGGCTGCTGGGGACGTAGTCCCCGATGGTGTCATCTTAGGTCCCAAAGCGCAGTTCGAAAGCCGAGACACTTTAGCGTACCCACCTCCAAGGCTGTCCGGCTCTCGAGACTATACGACGCTCTTTCGTGATTCTCATGCACAAGAAGCACGCAGCCTCAACGACCTCACTCCATGACCTCATTGCAAACCCAAAAACGAGTCGAGCGACAGACAATTATGGTCTTGACATGGTTAGAATTGCGCCAAAAAACCCATGACTCCGTAACCTCTCGGCAGCACACTTCAACCAACACACGTGCAGTCCCAACCCCGCTTGGATTTGGGTGGATCTCGCTGCCAAAGAGAGAGTCACGCAGAAGATGTGAGTTCAAGGCTCGATGACACACGCTGCTTTAGTGTCCCACTTTGCTTAGCTCTTCCCTTGGCTCTGCTCTTGTTTCTCTCTCCTGCATCTCCAATGCATATTCTTCTCCACTTGTTCCCTGCGCTTCTTTCTTCCTGGAGTATATGCCGGCAGGGGCTTCCATTATTCCGCTTCTGTGAACCTCGAAAGCCTCTACTCCCCTACAGCGTTGCCCATGGTTTCTCCCCCATCGCCCTCTTGTCACTCTGTGCTCCTTTCGGCGGTCAGCTGATCGGGTCTTATATCCCGCCTCACTTTGCACATCTTCTTTTAGTGATATAATTTCCCCGAGCTACGCCGACTCTGACAAGACTGGTCACCGGCAATAACACTGATGTACGTCGGCGACGTCTTACAAGACGTCGGTTTTCTAAGCCTTCGCACACAAAGGTCGTCCGCGTTCACTCTATTCTAACGTGCGCTTTCGGCTCGAAGAGCTGAAGTCCACGCGGTCTGCTGGAATGCGAGTACAGTTATGTTCGAAGGCTATTGGAGCACCCAGTTGTGATGCGATTTCAGGCCTGGATTCCACCAACTCCTTCTAGATTTCCACATCTTGTATACGCCTCGCGTAAGGTTACGTCGCGGACTCTTACATGGCTTCAATTAGCCACCCGGTAGCGTTTTCTGCTCCCTAGGTCTTTGGAGTCGCGTCCCCGATCGCACGCATCGATGTTATCGTCTCCTCGAGTTTCTACACCTTATCGGACGGACTCTGAATTTCAATAATAGAAACTTAACCGAAACTGACAAAGCGGATCGCGGCAGTAGTTTAGAATAAAAAAATCGAGTTCTTGAGACTAGCGCGTGCGAGCGAGGGTCGGTTTCCACTCACAAATTAACTTCGTTGCTTCGTCGAGCCTGGGAGTTGTATTAACTTGTAAACCATAATAAATATATAAAAACTCTACAACGTTTTGAGGGGACGCTTAAATACTAAAAACTGCAAGGGGAGGAGGATTTTCAAAGGCCACTGCGAAAAATTGGGGCAGTGAGTCAAGCGAAGGGGTATGGGAAGGTGCGAGTGGCTGGGGAGGTCAGAGAGTGTGAGTGGCGGAAGAGGACAGAGGAGCACTCACCCACAAGGCATAACCTGCGGTGGGTGCGGCGTAATTTTAACTTTTTGGGCTCGGCGAAGCTGGCACAGTTACTTTTTACCCACGGTGCCGCAGCTGCGTAGCCGCTGCTCGACAGGGCCCAGGAGAACGGGTGGGGGCGCGGCGCCAGGCTGGGGGATGGTGACGCTGATGGTACGAGCCCGTTGAACGTAGGCGTTGTGGACTCGCGCTGCGAGCCGATGGGAACGGTTGAGAGGGGCGTAGGGCGTTATGAGTATAAAACGCGCTTCAGGCAAGCGTCTTGACGTCTTAGAAATGCTCACTGTCGAGTCATGCCAGGTGGTCCGTGCTAGTCTACGATTGAGAAGGTGGAGGTCAGCGAGAAGGTTCTAGCCGCAATCCTCGAGAGCGGCGTCAACGTTGCGGGTACCCGCGTGGCCCGTGCAAGCCGGAGAAGCATGGCTTAAGTATTGGGAGCCCATCTCGGCCCAGCAGCGGTTGGGTTTTGGAAGCGAGGAGCTTGATCACGGGCTGATGAAGGTAGTGGAGAAGCGATCCCACGAGGACGGCGGCAACCCGACGAGCATCGGTGATCGGAACGGTGGCCACCATTTGCCGGAGCGCAGCGGCCCGAGATACTTCGCGCCGAGAAGAAAGACCACGTTGAAGCTTGGGTATGAACAGAGGTGTTGGAACGAAGGAGTTCACCCAAGAGTGGCGACACAGACCAAGACGGAAGGAGAGCAACGCGAGGGGGCGGCAAAGGCGAAGAGCGCTCTTGAATGAGTGCAAGTTTTGGGTTGAGCTTTCGATGTGATTGTGGAGAGTGCCGCTGATGGGTTAATTGTCTTGGTCATCCTCGCTCTGGTCGTACGCGCCGCCGCTCAGCGTTCTTGCTCACAGTTCAACTAGAACTTGCTCTGGTCAACCACAACACTAGACGTCGAGATTTAATTAACCAACGAAGGACCCTGCGACCTGACGAGAACCAACTTTGAGAGCGTCGCGACAATGTTAAGTGGCTGCTTTGCCGCTTCATCATCGTGGTCTTGCAAGCCCAGCTTTGCGCGGCTGGTAGGCTTTGCGCCTCTCTCTTCACCAGGCTCCCCGTGTGCTCGACTTGCGGTTGTGCACCTGCCCTTCCTCTTGCTGATGGCGCCGCTTATGATGGGATACTTTTCAGCGGTCGCGTGCCGGAGGTGGTTCGAGCCACCGTTGTCGACTGTGCTGCGGATATAGCTTACGATGAGAGGTTCACTCGTGTTTGACAGCGGCGTTCGCCCGCCCCCCCGTTTCTTGAATAGTCCTTTTACTACGCACGATCCGCTCGCTTGCCACACTCACGCTCGCTGCCTTTTCGTTGCCGCCATTTCTTCCGCCCCGAGTCTCCTTGCCTCGCCGTCTTTTTTTTTCTGCGGTACTCTGACGCTTGCCATAATAATTGTTTCTGTGTAAGGATTAAAAGCAACGAGGGCTGGCTTCTTTACACGAACTTTACAAAAAAAATTCCACTCGCCACCACAGCTACGAGTCAGGCCTGTTTTTGTCGTGTTTGCGAAGTTGGAGGAGTATGGGAGCACCTCCAGCGTACGAAATGGGTCCACCGCAAGAGCCCACGGGTTACGTGGTTGGGATCGTCGATCAGCCGCAGGCCCAAGTAGTGAGCGTCGAAGTCCCCGTCGTCGCTCAGCAGCCTGTAGTGGTTCAGCCCGCGATGACGCAGGCCGTCGTCGTCGTCCAGCCCATGGGCGTCGCACCGCAGGAAGTGAGCGGGACGGCGGGCGTGAACGCGCGGCTCGGGTCGTACGCGTACATCAAGGTCGTCCAAAAGTTCTCGTGGCTCGAGGCCGCGTCGCAAGGCCTGTGCGAGATTCCGAACGTCTACAACGTCTACGGAGGTTCGGAATTTTCGTCTTCCGACGCTCACATATTGATTGCCGAGGAGAAGTCTTCCGGGTGCACGAGGACGTTTTGCGCGCCGCATCACTCGACGCTGTTGCTGTTGCGCGACGCGCAGACCCGAGACATTCTCGCGACTCTCGAAAGGCCGGGGGCGGAGTGCTGCTTCGACGGTAACTGTTTCGGACCCAAGCCGTGCTTGTGCTGTTTTGCGTGTTCTGAAGGGTGCGCCGACCAACTCATCGTGCACGAGGGCGCGGTCGAGGGCCGGCCGGGGCAAATGGTGCCGGGGGTCGCGATCATCAGGCAGCCGGAAAACGGCGGCGGCGGGTGCACGCCGACGCTCTACATCGAGACTCAATATCAAAGGGAGGGAACCATCAGGGGGCCGTGCGTGTTTGGCGGCTGCTCGGAGCTGTGTTTCGACACGATATTCAGGTATTACGAGCACGCAGACGGTGCCGAGATAGGGCGCATCCAGCACGTCCACCCCGAATGTTGCACGGGGGATTGCTTCGCCGAGATGTGCACCGATTCGGACCGATTCGGGATCGAGATGACCCCCGCTTTCAAGGGGGACGACAGGGCCAAGGCGCTTGCGGCGCTTCTCCTCATCGACTACATGTTCTTCGAAATGGACAATGGCATGTTCACCGTCAAGCCCGCGACCGGCAGAAATCAGGGTTGCACCATCTATGTTACCTTCTTCCAGTGTTATTGCTACGGCTGCATCTGTCCCTGTCGTATCGTCCTTCCGTGCGAATCGAACGACAACAACGACTAAAATCACGGAAGGATGATTTCTCTGCTTTTATCGCGCGGGGCTTTTATGAATCGGTAAGTGCGTCGTCGACGTTCGTTTTCGATCGCGCGGCGAAGGCAAGTCACGATTTTTTTCTTTCTTACTCGAAGTCGTCGTCGTCGTCGACGGGTTTAATTTTGCCCTCGGCAGCAAACAGCGGCAGTCGCCGTCAGCCGCTAAGTAAGTTAGTTCCCCAGTGCCATCTTCGAAGTTGCTGCCTCGGGTCGATGGAATGATTTCTGTCGCGACGGAAGCCGCCGCTGGTGGTTTGGCGGCGTTCGTCGTCCAACTTGAAACTTCTTTTTAAACAACCGCAACACTTTTGAACGTCGTCAAATCTTCGCCACTACCAGGAGCAGCGCCATTCCCGCCGCGGATCGTTGTCCTGTGCCAGGTGCCGTCGTTCGCGGAGCAGGGCAGGCGGCAAGCGAAAGGAGTACGGAAGTACAGGGAGCATCAGAGACGCGCGGGAACGCGCGCATTAATGATTTTTTTTTGATAGAAGCTCGAGATCCCTCCCTCCGAAGACACGGCCGCGCGACGACTGCGGCGCGAGCTCTCGGTCGGACGTCGGCCGAACGGAACGTAATGACTTTGGCGGTGCGAACGAAGCAATGATTGAAATGACCGTGTGCGGGAGACTTCCTCTTTGTCGTCGTAGTTGAACTAGACGTTCGATGCCATCTCGCGAACAGCCAGTCCAACGGCAAGTCGGCGTACGCCAGCCCCAGCGTACGCTAAGCGGAGAATCGACCTCTCGTAGTCAGCCTTTCATGCTCTGCGCGACATCGGTGTGGCCCTCGCTACTCGCCTCGTCTATTGCATGAGTATCACGAGGTGACATCGATCGCGTTGTTCTCGCTCTAAATAATAAACGGAGTCTAGGCTTTGTTTGAAGAGGGGCTTCCTTCATCTACACCGTCAACGTTATTATACCGTCATGGCACTGTTCAAGGCCGTGATGAGGAGGCGTGCCGCCGCGAGAGCAGAGCGAGCGAGCGAGCTCAAAGTTAGGCTCTGTGCTGTAGTGTTAAAGTGGTATTCGCGGATATTGGCCTTTTCACCGATGCGGTTCGCCGCATCCACCGGAGAAGAGTGAAGGATCGCTCGGGCTGTGTGTGCCCCCCCCGCCCGCCCTGACAGCTCGGGTAGTAGCCCCGGAACCCAGGCCGTCCTTGCCCAACAGGACGTCACGCTTCGTCCCACATACGTCGCGGTGGGAGCATGCGTGCGGCCTGCGCCCCGAGGCCCTCTCTACGCCTGCCCCGATGTCGGCGATGACCCTCCCTTCGCCACCCCCCCACCCCCACTTATTATTATTATTAGAGTACGCAGCCGACGTTTGATGAAACCCCCTCTTCATACCGAAACCATAATTATAATGGCGTCGCGCGATGATGATGTGGATGTTGATCGCGGCCGCGGCGAGGAGGCGGAGGAGGAGATCAATGAGGAGATCATTGAGGAGGAGGAGGAGGAGGAGGAGGAGGGCGAGGACTTGATGGACGAAAACATGGCGGAGGACTACGTGGCGATTCCCGAGCTGGATCGGTACGACGAGGCGATGTTGGACGAACGGGAGTACGAGGAGATGGACGCCGAGGCCCGACGGCAAGCCGAGAAGGAGATCGACGTGCGGCTCGCGCGCGTCGAGGGCCGCGTGCTGGAGGATTTGGAAGAGGATGTCGTTGACCGGGCTCACCGGGAGCGGCGGGAGGAGGAAGAGGTGGAGGATGTGATCGAGGAGGAAATAAATCTCGAGGGCATGGGCGAGTGTCCTCTGCGGGAGTGGATTGCCCAGGAGCGGACGCGGCGCGAGATCAAAAGGAGGTTTGCGGAGGTGTTGAGCACGGAAACGTACGCGGAGCGCGTGAGGTCGATGTGTTCGCGTAACTCGTCGTCGTTGGAGGTGAGCTACGAGCACATGAGTAGGAACGCGCCCATTCTCGCGACGTGGGTTATTGATGCTCCGCGGGACATGCTCGAGATCTTCGACGAGGTCGCGCGAGAGGTGACGCTGTCGCAGTTTCCCGCGTACGATTCGATCAGGGACGAGATCAAGGTGAGGATCGGGGAGCTTCCTCTGAAAGAATCGCTGAGGGATCTCCGGCGCACCCACCTCAACCAGCTCGTGTGCGTGCGGGGTGTCGCGACGCGGCGGTCCGGGGTGTTCCCGCAGCTCCGGTTGGTGAAGTTCGCTTGCTCGGGGTGCGGGATGCTCCTCGGGCCTTTCAAGCAGCAAGGCGGAGGAGGCGAAGTCGTCAAGCCGTCGAGCTGTCCGAACTGCAAGATGGCGGGGCCGTTTCGGATCGCGCAGGAAGAGACGATGTACCGGAATTACCAACGGCTCGCGGTCCAGGAGCCACCCTCGGAGGTGCCGGCCGGGCGAATGCCGCGCCACAAGGAGGTGGTACTGCTGTCCGACTTGATAGACGCGGCGCGGCCCGGCGAGGAGGTCGAGATCACGGGGATCTATTGCCACAGCTACGACAGCGCGATGCTGGGGGGAAAGAGCTCGGGATTTCCGATATTTGCGACCACCATCGAAGCGAACCACGTGGTGAAACTGGGGAAAGGTCAGGAGTCGACGGTCGTCTCCGAAGACGACGAGAAGGTTATCCGCAAATTGGCGCGCGATTCCCGCATCCAAGACCGGATCGTCGCTTCGATCGCCCCCTCGATTTTTGGGCAAAAGTTTGCGAAAAAGGCCCTCGCTACCGCCCTTTTTGGGGGATGCTCCAAGCAGACGGATTCGCGCCACCGGACGAGAGGCGACGTCAACGTTTTTTTGTTAGGAGACCCGGGCTGCGCGAAGTCCCAGCTCCTCAAGTATTGCTGCGGGCTGGTTCCCCGTGCTGTCTACACCACCGGCAAGGGCGCCTCGGCCGTCGGGCTGACGGCGGGGGTGCACAAGGATCCCGTGACCAAGGAGTGGACCCTCGAGGGCGGCGCGCTCGTTTTGGCCGACAACGGCGTGTGCGCGATCGACGAGTTCGATAAGATGAACGAGCAGGACCGGACTTCGATCCACGAGGCGATGGAGCAACAGAGCATCAGCGTCTCGAAGGCTGGGATCGTCACAACCCTGCAAGCGAGGTGCGCGGTCTGCGCGGCCGCGAATCCGATCGGCGGCCAATACGACTCTTCCCTCAACTTTGCTCAAAACGTCGAGCTCACGGACCCGATACTGCAGCGTTTTGATATATTGTGCGTCTTGCAGGATGTGGTCGATCCCATCTTCGACGAGCGCCTCGCCTCCTACGTGGTGGCCTCTCATCAGCGCGCCAAGCCTCTCGACGACCGCCATCGCCAGAACGATTCTCGCGAGCTCGTCGCGACCAGCGACGACGACGACCGCGAGACCATACCCCAGCACCTCCTCCGGAAGTACGTCACCTATGCGCGCGAAACCTGCCGCCCGCGTCTCCAGCAGATCGACCAGAGCAAAGTCTCGAGACTTTACGCTGATCTGCGTCGAGAGTCGATCACGTGCGGCGGCGTTCCCGTAGCCGTCAGACACCTCGAGTCCTTAATCAGAATCGCCGAGGCCCACGCGAAGATGGCGCTGAGGGACTACGTCTTGGATTCGGACTTGGACGCAGCGATCGCCGTCGTCGTCAAGTCCTTCATCGACGCTCAAAAAACCTCCGTCCGAGCTGCTCTGCACCGCGGCTTTCGCAAGTACACGCAGTCGGCGTCCGACTACTTCGACCTGCTTCTCCACGCCCTCCGTGCCCTCGTCCGCGAAGCCCAAACCTACGCCTCCTTCAAGGTTCGGGCAGGGGCGCCCCAGCCCGACCACTACGAGGTCCTCCTCGATGACCTCGAGCACAAGGCCCGCGACTACAACATAGCTGACGCCGTCCTCGACGACTTTCTCCAATCCCCCCTCTTCAACAACAACCACTTCAAACTCATCCGCCACCAGCGCATCATCATTTGGGCCGCCGCCGAACAACACGAGCCTGCGGCGGCGGCGGCGGCGGCGGCAGCGGCGTGACGCGTGTGTTTTTGTTACCTCCGGCGCGTTTGTTATATTTAGGAGCAAAATAGCGTTTTTTGGTAGAAGACCCAACAGGGCCGCCAATATAGTTGCGGCTCAAGTCGAAGTGGGGAGCGTCTAGTTTTCTGTCGTAGTGGTTGGTACTCGCGTCGTCACGTTGAAGACGTCTCGCCTACGGCCTTGGGCTTGCTGCTTGACGACGGGGAGCCAGATGTCGCGAGGGGCCCCCAACTCGGGGGTTGGCGTCGACGCCTTGGTAGCCAGCCTACTCCGACGTAGTTAATTGTCGACCGCGGATCCAGCCAGCACGGCGTCGCGAGCGCGGGCCGCGTCGAGTCGCCTCGCGGTGACCAGACAGACGACAACAACCTTCACGAGTTGAGGAACCGCCAATTTTGGGGACAGGTCGTATCCCCGCAACGATCCTTCGTTCTCGAGGCAGGGTAATATATATATCTCTCGCGACATTCGTCGAGCTATCCCCGAGCTCGGCGCGCGGGCAACCAGGACCTGGTTCCGGAACTCGAGTGCCCCGTGCTCCCCGACGTTGGTGGCGAAGACGACGGCAAAGAACCCTTCCGGGTCGCTCTCGTCGGCGGCCCGGAGCTCGTCTCTGAGCATCAACTTTTGGCCTCGACCAGCGCTCCCGCGACAGCTCGTCCATCGCATCGCCTGCTGCTGCCATTCCAGCGTGGTGGTGGTCGAGCAGCCGTTTCTGGACGAAGCGCCACGCGCGCCTCAGACCGCTCGAATCTTCCCAATACTGAGCGCGCCACGGGATGCGCGAGAGGAGGCAGGCGGCCGCGTCGGGCACACCCCGAACTCCTCGGCGGCGTTTTCCTGGACGACGTCCAAGGTCCGGCGGTTGTATTTCGACATTCGGGCAAGCTCCTCTTCGTGACCGTCTCGCTCGACATGGCGACCATGCACTGCGTGTACTCGTTGTCCTCGTTGTTCCCGAGGGCTCCCGCGATGACATGATCATTCCAATCATCTGGTGTAGGTATCTTTCTTCTTTGGGAAAAAAAAAAGCCTAGCGTCTCGTTCCTAAACCCCGACTTTCGGCAAGCCAGGACGTCGTATAAGGCACCGTCCCCCATCGCAACCGTGCGGTTGGCGATGACCGAAACAAGCCCCACCACCACATTAGCATTCGAAGGGGAACACACATTTCGATCATTCGGCGGTTCGCAGCAGCAGCAGCAGCAGCAGCAGGGGACCGGCCTCGTTGAATTGCAACGAGGCGATCTTCGCGGGAGCGTTAAAATAATGATGATGCCAGAACAAGATTTTATGCGTCGTCTACACCTGGGTAAGGAGTGCGTTTCGACTCACGGGGGCCCCGAGCTCGAGGGGCGAGGCAAAGGGCGTCGCGACGGCGGCGGAGGACGGCTGGGCGACGGGGATGTCGGGGTCCTCCTCGGGTTTGGGATGGCTGACTGCGGCGTCGACGGGCTCGTTGGTCACCTCGGCGAGAGGCGACGTTATTCTGTAAGCTTCCGTCACGGTGACGCCGTCGCGACGCCGACGGTGTTCGTAGTGCACGAGCGCGCTGCCGCAGCACACGCACAACAGAATGGAGACCACCACACTCGCGATCCAGGCGAGGGATTGGTCCTCGTCGTCGTCGCAGCTCTGATGATGCCGCGCGCAGCAACTCGAACACTCCACCTGCGGATTCCAAAAGTCGGACACCACACAGTCCTGGCACCGCCCGATCTCCTTGATGCACACGAGATTCGACATGTTGCACGCGCCCCCGGGGGCGTACGCCCCCACGCAGCAGTCCGTTGCGACCACCACGGGCGCACCCGACGCGACGACCAACCACCACCACCACATACGCACTCTCTCGGATGAATGATTGATTACGGCGGCCCTTACTTACCCCCTATCGTTGTCGTCGTCATCTTCTTTCTCGCTTCTTGGGGGGGTCGAAGAAAGGTTGTCGTCGTCGTCGTCGACGGGGAGGGTTCGGCGAGCCTCCGTCCGCAGCTTGGCGGCCTCCTGGAGGATGGCGTCGACCTCGGTCCTAGGGACCGGCTCGACATCGATCTCTTCCGCCTCCTCGTCGTCAGCCGCCGCCGCCGCCGCCGCCGCAAACTGGCGGACGAGGGCATCGAGGTCGCTCGGGGGAGCAGCAGCAGCCTGGGCCTTTGCCCAAGCGAGGATGGCGTCCTCGTCGTCGTCGTCCCGGCCCCAGTCCTGCTTCGAATAGTCGTTGAACGCGGGACCGGAGGTGTCGCCGCCGCGCAGCGCCGCCAGTCGAGCCTTGAGGGCGTCGACGTCGGGTTTTTTTTTCTTGCCGTTGAGATCAGCGAGGCGCCGCGCGGCGTCCCTGACGCGGAGGTCGTCGTCGCGGCTCTCTGCCGTCGGCGCGACCACCGCCGCGGGGGGGGGTACCACCGCCGCGGGCCGACTAATGTGTTGGCGGAGGGTGTCGAGGGACTGGCAGCGGACTCTGACGGTTCGCGACGCGAGCGGTACGATGTTGGCTTCTCTAGCGCGCCTGTAGGCCACCTCGTCGCAGAACGCGAGCCGCGCCCCGTTCGGTTCGGCGTCGATGCGCAGCAGCACGCCCTCGACGCTCTTCTTCCCCTTGAGCCTCACGAACCCACCCTCCCCGAGCTCGACCGACACGGGCACCCAAGGCTTCCACCTCGACCCGCTTTCCAGCTCCATCCTAGAAAAGGCCTACTAATTAATAACCCTAGATCGAAAAAAAGCTCCAGGGTTTAAAATGGGTTTTTTCACTGCGTGCAGTAGGCGCCGGGGTCGAGTCCTAGGTCGCGAAGCTCGCGATCCAGGCCGGCGACGACCGTGCGCGCATTCTCGTCCGACAGCGTCTGGAGGTAGGCGCGGAGGTCGCGGTCCCGGCGGTCGCGCTGCGCGATCTCGAATGCCTCCCGGCCGCGCGCAGGAAACAGACCCTCGCCGTGCGCACAGGTGCGGACGTGCTTGTGCGCGTCGGCGCCGCAGTCGGCGAGACAATAGGCGCAGAAGCTGCAGCCGCAACCGGGGCGGTGGCATCGCAGCGCGAAGCAGCCATCAAAGCCCTGATGGCCGTCGAGCGCCTCGGCGAACGCGGCGCCGCACCGCGGACACGCGAGGGTGAGGATGCGTTCGACGACGTGAAGGCGCATCTCGCGCGTGGGTCCCGCCGCGATCCGCTGTGCTTCGGCTTGGACGCGCCTGTCGAATCCCGCCTCGAGGTCGGCTACGATCCGCTGCTCGAGCAGTCTCGTCTTCGCGGAGAAATACGCGGCGAAGACGTGCTGGGGCACGTGCGACGCGACGGCGGCGTCCGTGTAGCACTCGTCGCACCCCACCCCGACGCATTGAATCCGCCCACCGCGCTCCTCGAAGGCGCGCAGGCTCTCAGCGTCCGTGTTGGCGCGCGCGTGGCCGGCGAGGCACTCGTCGCACGCGAAGTGCCCTCGCGTCGCGCACTCCACGCCAGCGATGCCCGCGTCGCCGCATACCTCGCATTGCCGAAGGGACACTCTTTCCGCGACGGCCTGGTCGGCTAAGATCTTGTCGCTCGCCGCGAAAAACGAAGAGGTTTCGAGCGCGCTCGCGGTCGGCCGCTCGAGACCGACGCCGAGGCACGCGCGCAAGACCGCGGCCAGCGGATCGTCGTCGCGACGGCTGGTTGCTTGGAACACCACGTCGTCTTGTTCGTTGAGCGCGTGCTGCGCAGTCTTGTCGTCGGCAGCGAGCGCGACGGCGACGCATATCCCGTAGGAAAACACGTCCGACTCTAGCGTCGCTCGAGCTCCCTCTCGGACCTCGGGCGCGACGTATCCGGGGGTGCCGCCGCCCACCCGTGTAGTCATCGTGATCGAGGAGGAGGAGGAGGAGGAGGAGGAGGATCCGCCGTCGTCGAGCACGGCCCGACTCATGTCGAAGTCGCTCAAGACGACCGTCCACGTCCCGTTAGCTCTAACGTCGACGAGCGCGTTGTCGAGCTTGACGTCGCCGTGGACGACGCGTTTGGCGTGGACGTACGACAGGGCGGCGAGGAGTTGCCGGAGGGCCCGCACGTGCGTGGTCGCGACGCGACGGTACTCCGCATTCATAAACCGCAGCGCGCCCCACCGCGAGATTGCTGCTCCTTCTTCTCCGATAGCTTTGTTCTCGGGTCGAGAAAGCCAGCGTCGCAGCGTGCCGCCGCGATACAAAGGACTCTGGACGAAGGCCTCCGCGTCTCCTGCACGAGCGTTATCCACAAAGAACACGCACTCCAGCTTCAAGATGTTTGGGTGAGCCAAAGCGACGAGCATTTCCACTTCTCGCTCCAAGCCGCGTCGCTCCGAAGAGTTTCGAAGGTGGAACTGTTTCAAGACGCACGGTCGGCCGTCGTAGAGACAAGCTACCACTGTGTGACGGGACGCGGGGGGCTCGATATCCTCTGGCCACGGGATTCGTTCGTAGTCGTGCGGGTTGCGTCCTTGGCGAACGACGCCGCGCAGCGCGGGCGACAGCGCGACGACCGAAGCGAGCGCGTCCTTCGCGACCCGCCCGAGCTCGGGGAAGTGATCTTGAACCAGCTCGACTAATCTGCTCAATTCGTCCTCTGTGGCGCGCTGAGCGCGATGGAGATCCTTCCGTGCGGCGCGCACTTTCTCAGTCAGCAGGACCACGTCGGGGGGGGCCTTTTCCTCTTCGCCAGCAGCAGCGGCAGCGGTAGCAGCATCCTGGAAAAAATGGGCCATTTTAGCGTCCTCTAGTTCGTGCTGCGCGTCTTCCAAGTCGCGCTGCGAATTTCGGAACACTTTCTTCGCATTTCGCAACCACCTGTTCGATTCGCGCCATCGCTTGTCCCCGAGCGCCGCGCTGCTTTCGGCCGCGGCGATCTCGTCGACTCGGGCGCGAGCCTCGCGCGCGCGGTCGCGTGCCCGACCGACCTCCGACAGGCTGTTTCTGCACGCGTCCAGGCTCGCGACGATGGCACTCTGAATGACGTCCACGGGCAGCAGCGAAAAAGGATGGGGGCACGACGACCAGTGCGTCAGCTCGCGGTCGACGGCCTCGATTGCTTCGCGACGCGATTCTTCCCAAATATCGCACGCGTCCCGCGCGCCTCGAGCCTCGGCCACGTCGCGCAGCGCGCGCCAGGCCTCCGCCAAAGCACGGTCTGTCGCGTCGGCAACGGCACTTGGGTCGGTTATCTGCTCCCAGAGCTCGAACGCGCGGCGGACCACCGTTCGCGGCGGCGGCGGCGGCGGCGGCAGCTTGGTGGTGGTGGTGGTGGTGGTGGTGGTCGTCGTCGTCGTCGTCGTCGGATCTTCTGTCGGTGGCGTCTGAAACTCGCTCCGAATCTTCTCGAGCGAACTGAGAGAAGCTTCTAACAGCTGCATGTCGCGCTCGAGGGCACGACGCTCGCGACCGAGGTCCGAGCTCGAGTACCCCGTTTGGAGGGCGATCAACGCCCGGACGTACCGCGACCGCACCTCGTTGCGTCCTTCGACGACCGACTCGAGCTCCGCACTTCCATCGTTAAGAGCACTGCGAACGCGGGCCTGCGCTTCGGCGAGCTTGCCGCGCTCAACGCGAGCTTGGCCTCGCAACTGCTGGAACTTGTCGAGCGACTCGGTCTCGACGGGGATAGTCTCGGAGGAGCGGCGATCAAACCTCTCAATCACCGCGCGCAGGGGTTCGAACAATCTCCCGTCGGTGCCACGCGATGAATAGTCGGTTCTCGCAGCATAAACTTGTTCGGCAGCTTGACGCAGCGCGGTCATGGGGGCGTGGGCGCTCGCGTCGAGCCGCGCCGCGACCTCCTGATCCGCGGAGCCGTCCGCGATCTCTCGGTCTCGCGGCGGCTCGATTACCAAGACGGAATCCGAGTTGTTCGGGGCACAGTATAACTTGCCCGCGCACTCCGCGTTGCCACTCCACTTTGCCTCGCCGCGAACGCCACAGTCGATGGTTCGCGCGGCGGCATCACCGTTCGAAGGATTCAAAACCAGGATCGAATCCGCGTTCCACGGCGAAAAGTACAGCGCGCCCGCGCACTCCGAAATGCCGCACCACTTACCCCCGCCTCGAACACCGCAGTCGATGACGCGTGCGACATCTGCGTTCGACGGATCGATCACCAGGATCGAATCCGTTTTGTAAGGCGCGCAGTACAGCTTGCCCTCGCACGCGGCGATGCCGTTCCACTTCCACTTCCCTCGAACCCCGCAGTCGATGAGCCGCGTGGCATCTCCGTCCGAGGGATCGATCACCAAGATATAATCGGCGTTCCAAGGCGCGCAGTAGAGCTTGCCCGCGCACGCGGCGATGCCGCTCCACTTGTTGCGGCCTCGAACGCCGCAGTCGACGACTCGCGTCGCGTCATCTGTTGGATCGATCACCAGAATCGAATCTGCGCTGAACGGCGAGCAGTAAAGCTGGCCTTCGTACTGGGCGATGCCAGCCCACTTCGCCCCACCGCGAACGCCGCAGTCGATGGTGTACGTCGCGTCTCCGTTCGAGGGATCGATGACCAGAATCGAATCTGCGTTCCACGGCGCGCAGTACAGCTTGCCCGCGCGCTCCGCGATGCCATACCACTTTCCCCCGCCCCCAACGCCGCAATCAATGGTACGCGTGGCGTCCGCGTTCGAGGGGTCGACCACCAGGATCGAGTCCGAGCTGAACGGCGCACAGTACAGCTTGCCGGCGCACTCTGCGATGCCAATCCACTTGCCCCCGCCTCGATGACCACAGCTGATGGTGCGGATGGTCGCTCCCGCCTCCAATTCCTCCAATTCCTCCAATTCCTCCAATTCCTCCAATTCCCCCGGGGGGGGGTCCAAGGCCTCTTCTTGGGCCTCTGCGCCGACGACCGAGCACATCACCTCTCTTCTTGGTTGTGGAGAGACAACCACCACGAAAAAATTAACAATCCGTTGCGAGTAGTCTATCTTTACAGAGGGGCAGACAGACAGACAGACAGACAGACAGACTACCGGACCGGACCGTATGTGGGGGGGGACCAACAACAACTCTCGAAATCCAGAGTTGTTCGTTCCACCATAGCGAACGGCCAGCGTGCGTGCGGCGTCTTTGGGGTTGCCAAGCCCTCGGTGGACCTCGCGGGGGGCGACGACGGAGACATGCGATCATGTCGGTGCCGGAGACGGGCGATCCGAGCTGCCGTTTTTTGCCTCGAAAAGGCCCCGACTTGCCTGGCTCGTCGGGGCGATGCTTCAATGCCCCGCTCGATTACGTGCCACTTCCGGCCGAAGGATGCGAGAGACAGCGCCCGCCACGAGCCGCCAGCATATTCAGCTTTGCTAACGCGATTCGTCGCGCCGAGTGAAGGTAACTCGGCTAGCGCGGCCCATCCATCGAAGAAAGATGACAGGGGGCGAAAAGGCCAAACGTGGTTTTCTGGAAGGGCGGCAATCAGCAAACCCGCGGCGAGAGCGCGAATCAATTTCCGGAAGTGAGCGCGAATCCTGTCGAGCCTGCCGACAGCCGAGCCCTCCTTGCCAACCTCGTCGGCCACCCGCTTCTGTCGCGTCGATCAGATCCGCGACGGGTTGACGAAGCTCCACGCGGGGTGGGCTCCGGTTGTCGAGCCCTCCGGCTTTCGAGCGAGGGGAGGCCGGGGCCAAACGATACGGCGAGATCACCCCACCGTTGCGCCCGAGGCTGCTACAGCTTCTGCGCGCGAGGCTGACCGGGCTCCATCTTTAGACGCGGCTCCCGCGGCGCAGTCGGCGCCTGCGCTGCCGGCGCCTTCTGACCAGCCGACTTCCGGGCGGTCAAGTTGCCTTGGCGGCTGCCAGAGCACGTTGTTGCAGTTTTGACGATGGGAGGCACCATCTCGACCGCCGCCGTCTAGGACGCCGCGGTCCACGGTCTCGACGATGATGAGCGAGCCCTTCTCCTGGTCAAGGCCGAGTCTGTCGTGCAGGGCGTGGCCACACGAGCGAGCCTTCATACATCATCTTCCACAAGTTGCACAGCAGGGATGCTGCTTCGTTCGTCCTCAACGCTTTCGACAAGCCCGCGTCGACGAGATAGACTCCGATTCTCTCATGCCGAGCGAGTGCTCTCGATGCACCGCCCTCGGGATGCCCGGTCTTCTCCGCGGCGTACACTCAGTAGTATGAAGCGTGCACCCGGTACGCGATGAGCTTGTCGAAATTCGAAATATCGCGCGCAATGCTGCACTCCTTTTTTAACAGCAGCTCTTGCTGACGCGCGGCGCGAGCACGCCCTCGTCCGCGAACGCGCGTAGCGGTCTCCTCCGTTTCAGCTCCTCGACGGCCTTTAAGTCGGTCCACGCCGCCTAGTCCTCCGCCAAGTCCACTAACGATCTCATCCCTTCGTCGATCCCGGCCGCATACGTGATGCCAGCTTCCTCAAAAACCGACGATAGCTTCGGCAATCTGATCGCGTCGTCGTCCTCGTCGTCGTCCCGTCGTAAGAGCGATGCCAAGGCACCACCTCGAAAAGCTTCGTCGTCAGCCACGGGCCACCCTCGACGTCTCCGCCGCACGTCGATGTCCCGCGCGACAGCCCCGCCGCCCCAGAGGACGGAGCGCTTGAAGCGTGAAGAGTTATGTCGTTATCGGAAACACGGCGGAGGCGAGCTGCGCCGACGCCAACGCGGCTGACCTTTCAAAAATTGTCACATCCATTCACAATCTCTGCGCGCGACGTTTTTTTTTTGCGTCCGGGCCTCGCCCGTGACCCAGGACAAGGCGAGGCCCTCGCCGCAACGCTGCCGGATAGAAGTCGCGCTTGGAGTGAGCGAGCGAGTCGCGGGCGGCGGCGCTCGTCGCCGAGGCCGGGGTGCTTCCCTATCGATGGAGTGGCTTTCATCCCGTCGGCACGGAGGAGCCAAAGGCCACGTCGTTCGCGCCGCCTCGTCCCGCTGTCGACGGTGGTTAGGAAAGCATCATCTTCACCCGGTCCGGTTCGAGAGCGTGGTACGACCGCGGCGACGACGAGAATAACGCGGTCCGTTCCCAAAACGGTCCGATCGTAGCGGAGTTAGACAGACTGAAGCGTCGCGTGTTCTGTCAACAAACCGTTTCGGGTGTTTCTGCTATCCGCGAGCGACTGCGGAGGTCCGGCGCTTAAGTTGGCACCATCTTCGTCGACGTTCTGCCCACTCGAGCTCGTCGGGCCCGCGTCCATTTCCAGCGTCAGACCATCTTCGAAGACAATTACGGCGACGTTGCCGAGATAGTCGCTTGCACACCAAAAGCGTCCGAAGTTTTGTTCCGTCCGAGACGCTGAGGTGTTTGACGCAAAAAAAAACAGGCCGCTAGCACCGCGAAAAACGGCATCACCGCCGCCGCCGCCGCCCGAACGTCGAAGAGACAGTTCGTTTGCTTGCCTGGAAAAATTGCAACGCCAAGATGAAGTCCGCGGCCAGCGTCGACGACAATTGCTTCGCGGCGGCCGCCATCAACCACCGCGTGTGCGTGCAATTCTTTCAAGAGTTGCTGGGACCTTGAGTGCTTCAACTATGGGCTCCGGTCGCGCGCCAGACTATCATCGCCGAAAGCCTCGCCCCCGACGAGCTCGCCGGATTTGAGAACAAGATCTGGGAGGAGTTCGAGTTCATGTCTTGCGCCATCCTGTCCAGCGAGGAATACGGCGCCTAGAGTGCCGCGTCCTTCCTCGACCGGATGAAGCTGCTGGCAGCACGAGGTACCCCCGACCCGTCGTCGTCCTCTAGGACAACAAACAATCCCGCGAGGATCTCGAGGTCGGTGCCTGGACCGCGAAACACGTCTACAAGAAAGGCGTCGGCTACCACGCCCGTTTGACCGCCGACCAACCCAAGATCCTCGCCAGTAGTATCTGGCCGTGCGTTCTATCCGCCTCGATTGAATCTGCCGCAGATATTGGAACGCCCCGACTGCGGTCGCGTACTTCTTGGTGCGCAAGAAGGACTTGGTCGACCTGACCATCACGTCGCCGGCTGGCGTGCCCAAGGACGCGGCTTTCGACTACTTTTTACCGAGTCCAAGCTCTTGAGAGAGAGCAAGCCCAGCGCATCATCGTGCTGCAGTCCGAGGTCAACCCCGAGGAGCCGAGTAGTACTCCTGGAAACCGACCAGGATAAGTGAAGTGTTTTGTTACCCGCGTTCAGATCACCGACGGGCATGGTTCGGCCAAGCTGTTGGATCTCCTGGGCAAAAGCGCAGCAAAGCCAAGAAGGCTGTCCGCGCCCAGGAGGCCGAGTCCAAGCGCGAGCGCGCCGAAAAACCAGAAGCGCGCCAACCAGGATATGGCTGAGCTCCTGGCCGCATGGACGCGATGCAAGAACGGCTGGATCTCTGAGGATCTGCCGATCGGCGTGGAGGCTTGCGACGCCCGCCCGCCGCCTCGCGTCTGACGCGCGCGAGACCTGCGTCGACTCGAGGAATAATAATCCCTGGGGGAAGAAGAAGAAGAAGAAGTGCAGAGCGGAGCACGAGGGGGTCGCCGCTGCCGACGTCGACTTCAACGACGACGGGCCTGCGGACGCATTATCCCTCGCGGTGACGGGCGCGCGGACGCCGACTATGTCGACCGGAAAATATTCCGGACTTTCGTCCTCGTGCACCACCCGGCGTTAAGACGCCCACTGGCGACTCAGCAAAGATCGTGGCTAGCACTGTCTGAAGCTTCCCACACACACACCTAGGAACGCACTTTTGGTGGTGTCTGTCCTTGGCTCCCCGTCGTCGAGGCTCTCGAAGCCGAAACTCACGTTGCTGGGGGGGTGAGACTCCGGTCGGTTTTGATGCCTAAGCCCAAGATTTTTGAGCCAAATGGAGTATCTTAGCTCGTGCTCTTCAGCGCCGTCGTTGACGCATCAAAATGAGCTCGTGCGGGCCTGGCGACGCGGGCGATGAGTCCTTTGATATATATATGTATGTATGTCCAAGGCAGGCTGCCTCGTCTTCAACTTGTGTGGCGACGCGCGATCGTGGTGAGTTCGATGTCGATGGGGAGTGCCACTCCTTTTTTTTTTTGTTTTTTAAAAAAGGTTGACTGAAAATGAGAGGGCGCCAGCCACCAAGGCAACCTTCAAGCATAGCATCCACCCCCTCAATTCAATTAATTAAAGACAAGTGCAGGCCAGTAAGTTCACCTTGTCCCAATCTCTAACCCTAGTAAGTTCACCTGGTCCCAGTAAGTCCTAACTACTAATCGACAGATGTTTGTCTGTCTGTCTGTCTGTTTGTTTGTTTGTCTGTTTGTCTGTTTGTCCCTCGATTTAGGGTAAGGATCAGGTAGGCGCGAGAGTAAGGATCAGGTAGGCGCGAGAGCCAGACAGTGATCCTCCAAGCCGTCTACGGCGACCTCGCAGACTATTTCCACGACCCGCGGCGGCTCTTTTAGCCAGCGCGCCATTCTCACGCCCCGTCGAAACGATGTTGTCGATGCTGACAACGCGCGCATGACCGCGGCCTTTATTTTCCCGGAGACGAGGCGTCGGAGTTCTTTTCGGCTGACTAGGCTGGGTCGGAAGACGACGCCTCGCTCTTTACTGTAGAGTTTTCAACTCCCTGACAACCAACGGCATGCTGACTTCGATCGCGAGCTTGATGTCTTCGCAACCTCGACCCGTCGCACGGCCACTGCAACGGTACCAGATACATGATCGATCGCGTCGTTGTCACCGAGGCTCCTCCAACCTGTATCCCTTGAGGCCCGCCTACGCCAAACGATCAACAAGAGCCAGGGCCAGACGCCCCGCGAGGTCGGCGTCCTCTTTCCCAAGCCCGTCTTCTGCCACGTCCAGCTCTACGTGGCTCTCTGTCGATCGGCATCCCCGAGGATATACTCATCTGGGTCGACGACTCCACCCTACCCCACACGTGCTGCGCAATACCGATAAGCCCCCTCCCGGCGTCTACACGCGCACTATAGGTGAACTTACTGGGACCACGTGAACTTACTGGGGTTTGAGATTGGGGCTAGGTGAACTGAGTGACCAGGTGAAACTGGGACCAGGTGAACATACTGGGGTTTTAGAGCAAAGGGTGTTTAGAGTAAACTCACTCAAAGGTTGGCGGCGCGTGCGGATCGAAGCAGCTTAGATTGGCGGAGGCGAGAGCGACGAGCTCAAAGGAGTTGGTGTGAGCTAGGTGAACTTACTGACCAGGTGAACTTATATGAAACTTACTGGGACCAGGTGAACTTACTGGGGTTAGAGATTGGGACTAGGTGAACTTACTGGCCTGCACTTGTCGACATTTAAAGACAGACAAACAAACAGACAAACAAACAAACAAACATCTGTCGATTAGTAGTTAGGATAAGAAGAAGCCAGAGAATATGAATGTTCGCGATCCGTTGCGGAGGAGCTGAGGTGGCGAGGCTTGCTAGGTGGTTGAACCCAGTCAGATTGGCGCCAAGTCAGTCGAAGCCGAGGGGCGTCAGTGACCAGAAGAAGAGTGAGATGACGAAGAAGACCATGTTGGTGTGCTCGCTGTTGTGCTCTCTAGAGGTCCACGCGTTCTTGTCCAAGGCGCCGACGGTGGTGCCGCCGCGGGCGAAGACGACGGTGTCGATGAAGGCGTCGTCGCTGCAGAAGGCGGGGGCTGCCGCGTTCCTTGCCGCGTCGATCGCGGCGCCGGCCGTCGCCGCCCCCGTGGGTCCGTGGGCCCTCTCGGAGTTCCTCGACGCCGTCGAGAAGGACCAGGTGGAGCGCGTGACGTTCGACGACGCCGGGCGCGCTTTAGTGGCGGTGGACTCGGACGGCGGGCGTCACCGCGTGGAGATCCTCGCGTCGGAAGGACCCGAAATCCTGGGGGCGCTCCGATCTCACAACGTGCAGTTTGCCGTGCAGCCGCCGACCCAGGATCCGCTCCAGGGCGTCGGGAGTGTCGTGGGAAACTTGCTGTTTCCGCTGTTGTTTCTCGGCGGGCTTTTTTTGCTCAACCGCCGCGGCGGCGGCATGGGCGGCCAGGGCCCGATGGGCGGGCCGATGGGGATGCTCAACTCCAACGCGAAAATCCAGCTCGAGCCCCAGACGGGAGTGACGTTTGAGGACGTGGCGGGATGCGACCAGTCGAAGCTCGAGCTCACGGAGGTGGTGGACTTCCTCAAGTTCCCCGAGAAGTTCACCAAGGTCGGCGCGAAGACGCCGCGCGGCGTGCTGCTGGAGGGCCCTCCAGGCACCGGGAAAACCCTGCTCGCGCGTGCCGTCGCCGGCGAAGCGGGCGTTCCCTTCATCTCGACCTCGGGGAGCGAGTTCGTCGAAATGTTTGTCGGCGTCGGCGCGAGTCGAATTCGCAGTTTGTTCGGCGAGGCCAAGAAAAACGCGCCCTGCATCATCTTCATCGACGAGATCGACGCTATTGGCCGCCAGAGATCGGGAGGGGGCGGCTTCGCCACGAACGACGAACGCGAGCAGACCTTGAACCAGATCTTGACGGAGATGGACGGCTTCTCGGGCAACACGGGCGTGATCGTGCTCGCCGCGACCAACCGCGGCGACGTCCTCGACACGGCGCTCCTGCGCCCGGGCCGCTTCGACCGCCGCGTTCCCGTCGATCTCCCCGACAAGCAGGGTCGCATCGACATCCTCAAGGTCCACTGCCGCAACAAGCCCCTCGCCGAGGACGTCGACGTCGGCGAGATCGCCGCGCGCACCATCGGCTTTTCGGGCGCCTCGCTCAAGAACCTCATGAACGAGGCGGCGATCATGGCCGCGCGCCGCAACAAGGACACCATCACCTTCGAGGAGGTTGATTACGCGATTGACCGCCTCACTGTTGGTCTGGCCAAGTCGACCGGCATGAACAACCCCGCTCGCCAACGCCTCGTCGCCTACCACGAGGCGGGTCACGCGGTGATGGCTGCTCTTACCGAGGGGTACGACACGGTTGCGAAGCTCACCATCATCCCAAGGTCCAACGGGGCCGGCGGCTTCACGTTGTTCACGCCCTCCGAGGACCGCATGGAGTCGGGCATGTACTCTTACAAGTTCCTCAAGGGACAGCTCGCCGTCGCGCTCGGCGGACGAGTTGCCGAAGAACTCGTGTTTGGCGACGACGAGATCACTACCGGGGCCTCGAACGACCTCCAGCAAGTGCGCAACATTGCGCGCCGCATGACGGCGCAATGGGGCTTCTCCAAGGATGCTTTGGCCCCGACGGCCTGGGAGCCCATGGAGCAGCCTAGCATGTTTTCCCGCGCCGGAGCCTCGGAGGAAACCGAAGCTACAATCGACAAGGAGGTCGCCAAGCTCGTCGCCGATGCCTACGAAATCTGCAAGAAGACCATCGCCGACAACAGACCTCTCCTCGACGCGGTCGTCGACGAGCTCCTTGAGAAGGAGACTATTGATGGCACCGAGCTCGACGCTCTCGTCGAAAAGTACACCGGTAAGGTTGTCAACGTCCGCGAACCCGTCCTCGCCTAAAAACCCAACGTCCGCGCGTTGTCCTTTTTTTCGCGCTCCTTTCCCTCCAGTAACCCCGAATTCCGAATCTCGAAAAACCTCAAATTGCGAATCTCGGATCTCGAATCCTGAATTTCAAGGGGGGGTTGGATTTGAATTGGGTGCACCTCTCTCTTTCTTTACTCGTACTACTGCTCCCTGCCGTTTTCCCCTTCGTTTAGATCTATATTAGCGTGTGGTTTTAGTGAGCCCGAAGGAGATTGATTTCGGCATTAAATGGCCGGCGAGGTGAGTAATCCCCAATTTAGTAGTAGTAGTAGTTGTTGTTGTTGGATCGACCCCGTTGAGATTTGACGACTCTACACTCAGAACCGTTTTTACGGGCTCTTCACTTCGTTACGTCACTCCCCCACGACCACCAACGACGGACGTCATGAGGGAGGGAGGTACCAGAGAGGCGACCTGGACTATGTGTGAGTTATGACTTGGGCATCGTGCCCGCGGCCGCGGTTCGTGGAGCAGATTTGGTATCACATCGTCTTTCGTTCTGGTTTTGCGGAAATGGTCTCGTCGGCGCAGCGTCGGAGGAGAGCGGCAGCACTCAGAACTGGTTTGTGTGGCGTTGTCCAAATCAACTTTCGATGGTGTAATAACTGTGCTAAGTATCGCGGCGAATAGACGAGCCCCTTACTCTTCTCCCTCATGAAATGCACGCGGATCTTGTCGAGGTCGACGTATTTTTCGTAGTTGTTCTCCTACAAAAGAGTGATGGCATGGTCGCGCGAAAGCTTTTGGCACTTTTTGCAAGCATGCTTTCAGCATATGGTCTTCGCACGGACGTCTTTCGCATCCTACACATTGGCCGTTGGCCAAGATTCTCGAGGCCAAGCACATGACATTCTGGGTGATCACATGCTGCTCGTCAGCGCTTCTTCTTCTTCTTCTTCTTCTGCCGGTCTTGCGGGCTGTCGCCGCATTCTATTCTGGGCTTCTCCTCGTAGCGCTTGTCCCTGGGTACGAGTGGTAATAATAAGTCCTTTGGTCCGTAGTGGTGCGTGACATGCCCTATTACCTTCAAATCAGACCGTTGCGCAGACGGACAGTTCCACATCCGCGGTAACCAAGTATGGCGCCCACGAGAGGACAACTCACTCGTAGGCCCCGTCGCTCTGGCGTAGTCGTTGGCAATCGCGGCCGGGAGTGAATTGTGTTGTGTGATTGGAAAATCAGTACCGTAGACTCCATATTTGTTTCAAGTCGACACATCCTGGTGCTGCATCGCGGCTCTAAAACTTTCCTACCCTTGCCATCTTCTCGTTGATCGCGCGATGTGCGTGTTCAAATGCTCGCGCGTGGGTGCGCTTGGCGAAGCGACGCGCCCGCGCGCTTCTTCGGGGCTGCCAGATATTGGCTCGAGGTGGGTCCTTATTGCTGAATACCCCAACGTAGATCTTCGAGCTGCCCGTGCTTTATCTTGGTCGATAGCGAATCATACTGTCGTCGATGACGGCGCATAGAACATCGTTCTCGCCTCACGACGACTCGCGTCACGCGAGAAACGAATCGGTCGTTTTGCGATTATGCATCCAAGTTCTAAAGCCTGGGGACGTCGAGCCCGGCGGTGGTGATCCATGGCACAGTTGGTGAGCGTCGAGGCAGTTGAATACGTCTAGAATGGCCAGAGCCTTGATGGCTGTAGAACGAACTCGCGCGAAGCGTCTCGTCTCGAAATGAGATTGGGCTAGCGTGACAGTGTTGGTGTGCACGAGGAACCCATTTCCGGAGGGGAGGGTGTGCGTCCGTTTACGAGGACGCGAGAGGCCGCTTGCTGATTGATGTCACTCGGACGGAAGCACAGGCGGTATGAGAGTTGTTGGCGAAGTCCGCCCGAGATGATGGTGCCGGAATCGTACGAATTTGCGACCCGAACAGGAAGTAGTAATAAACGTCACTTTCCTTGACATTGAAGAATAGAAAGTTTGTAGGAAAACCAACCATTTTGCCGTGCGCAGTAATAACTAACTAACTTCAGACCTCTCCCGAGCATGGGAGCCAGGCCGGACCGACAGGAGCCAGTCCGGAATCACGGGCCTGTAGACGAGGAGCACCGAAAGGTCGGTCGGCGGAGAGTGACCATCAAGCTTGTCGCCATGCGACAAATATGCCGCTCCGGCGAAAGGTAAGATCTTTTCGGTGGTGCTTGCGTTGCAGCAAAGCACGCGAGTCATCACGACGCTAGCGTGACGTCAAGTATTAAAGCCGCTTTGGTGGCGGCCCTGGAAAATCATAGTTGGCCGGCACGGGCACGCGAATGAAACGGCAGCTGCTCTCGAAACAAGGAAGTGTTCCTGACGTGGCTCGACGCTGAAGCTGCCAACCTGTCGTATGGCCAAGTCTGGAGCCACTCGCCGGTCATAGCCGAGTAGAGAACGTAGCTCTGGAAATCGCACCATGCACGCTCCATGGGGCCCCGAGTTCTTCGTCGCTATAATCGTCGGGCGTCTCCGCGCTCGCATCCTGGCCGTGCCGAGTGACCCTCCTGACCCCTCCTGACCCCTCCTGACCCCTCCTGACCCCTCCTGACCCCTCCTGACCCCTCCTGACCCCTCCTGACCCCTCCTGACCCCTCCGACCTAGAACGAGGCCTGGAGAAGCTGGACCTTGCAGCAACCACCACCTGCGGCGCCGAGGAGGTCCTCACCGGAAGTGTCGTGCAGAAGCTGCGCTCAACAAACAGCATCTAGCACACCCGCAATACGTTGGTACAACTCTGACGGCCTTGGCGACGGCCCAAGTCCCACCACCGCTCTATCTTCTGGCGAGCTCGCCCACGGAAACATGACGATGCTACCGCGAATTCGGGGGGTAAGGCCCCGAGACCGGCGGACGCCCAGCAGACACTCTTCCAACCAAGTCAGGCGGAACTCCGGCGACGAGACGAGCGAATCGCTTTATGACGGCCAGCACGATGTCGCATAACGCGCCCTTCGTACTTGCAGTGACCAACAACAGGGCAGCGTCTCCCGCGACCAAGTCCCTGGCCTTATAGAGTTGTGTGCTTTACCAACCAACTGCTTTTGTGGAAGTTTACACGCGCAAGGCCCCGTATTGAATGGTCACGGAGCTCGTGCGTTTCGAAGTGAGCCCAGCTATGATGTTGGAGTGGGTCCAGACGAGCCTCGTGTCTGGAATATATCGTGTTCGGGGGCTCGCAGAAAGGTCATGATGATGCCTCACGTCGCGAAGCTCTTGCTGCCATGGTTGTTGTCGTGAAGACCCGGCTTTGTTCTTGTGGATGATGCGCATCGTGACGCTGCACACACAACTGCTCTGGCTTGTCACTCAGAACTAGAGGAAAAAAATTCAGCGGGGACTTATTAGTAATGAAAGGCGCTCGAGGGAAACTAGCACTACCTTGAGTAAGCCGATCAAACGCCCTGCGTTCTGATGTCGCAAATTCCTATCGCGTAAAAAAAGGCTCGTGATCGGTCCTACCGCATCGGGGCAACGCGTCGGGGGGCGCCGTACTTTCTGCGCTGGTTGTGCATCTATCGCGTGCTAGACCAGTTCAACATGTGGGTTGGCGTGTTCGTATGCAATGTGCTTGTGATTTGTGCGATGCGCTTGTGATTAACGCGTTCTACTTGGTGATTGGCGCGCAGATCTCGACGTGTCTGTCTGTCGACATTTTGCTGCGAGAGGTCGACATCGTATCTGTCTAAAGGGCACGCACAAGTGCGTGGCGTCTGCTACACGCGCACGTTCGAGCTCGGGGGGGGGGCGTGCGTTTCGCGCCTGTTATCTTCGAGCCGCATTCGAAGGCCTCGAGTCAACAGCTTTCGTCGTGCCAAGTAGCAAGCTCGAGCATAGCGCTGTGCTAGAATGTCACAATGGGTGGTCTAGCCGTTGATAGCGTGAATCGATGGAGCCTGGCGGAATTGGTGCGTGACGTGAGCTTGAAAACTGTGCTGCTGACGCAACGGCGCTGCCGACGCGCTGGCTCGTTGGCTTTGGGCTTGTTGCGACGCTCATGTACTATCTCTACGGATCACTACTGATAGCATCAAATGTGCTGTTGGAATATGATGCCTTGCGACAGATCGACTGGTATATGGTCGTGGTGATGTCCTGATTCATTTTGTCGCGGGCTGTTTTTTCGTACACTTTGTGTCGGCAGGGTGGCGTGGTATTTAAGTGGCCGCTCATCGGCCAGCTGCGTCCAGGGGTGCGCAAGTCAGTAGACTGGACGTGGCGCCTGGGTCAAGTGGATATGGTATTATCGCGTCTTGGGGCAATGCCGTGGCCAGAGAGTGGTGTAATCAGTACAGTGCTGACGAAGGGGTAACATTTTGCGGCAAAAAAAATGGCACAACCCTTTTCTTTTTCCTCGCCTGTCGTAGCGGACCTATTATACATCGAGGCAAGCAACAAAGTTCCATTCTACTCAAAATGACTCGTTACGTTGGGGAATCCGCCGCAAAATTCGTCTGGCGGTGGAACGCGGCGATTTCTTGCTAAGGCGTCATGGGAGAGTATAAGTCAGTTGGGATCGCAGCGCGCGCGCAAATTGGGCTTCGGCTCAACTTGTACACAGTCGTCGAAAAGGACGCAGTATGAGGTGGTGACGTCCAAACAAGGAACAACTTACGAGTGTGCGGTGGGACAGGGAAACAACTTAATACTTCAACGACGGAAATCTTCCGCGCCACAACGGGACGCGACCCAAGTATGGCGGTCTCCTGTGGCACGCACTCACGCGCTGCTGCTCGTCGGGGAGCTTCGAGTTCGCAAATGATCATTTGCTCGAGGCTGCGGCTGATATTGCGCGCATTGTAATAAATGGATTATAAAAGTTCACTCTCTTCACGGCCCTTCCGGATGCCGCTTAAATTCCGCGACTTGCCGTCTCGTTGCGCCTGTTTAAAACAGGAAAAATCAGGCACCGCCTTCGTAAATCGACCGCACTTATTTATTCGAGCCGCCGTTGTTGACGCTGTCGATTTCTCCGTCGTGAACACGTAGTGAGACAGACAGCAGTGGCGTCGAAAACTCTTGTGGAAACAGTCTCTCTGTTATTCAACTCGGAACCTTGTTTTGAACCGCATAGGGAGACTACGAGAACGGGCACCTTAGATTCCGTGATAAAGCAATTGGCAGGGGCGCTATTTAATTTTGGGCGCAGACACTTTGGCTGACGATGTCTGTCTGTCGCCCCCGCCGATGTCTTCTTCAAAGTTCGAGCAGTGCGAATTTAAGTCGCGACAACCTCTGGACTGCTCACCGCGCTCGTGCTTCCAAGACTGGCCGGCACGAGGAGACTACACCACGCTTTTTCTCTTTCTTTCTTTCTTTGTTTCTCTGCCCAGTCTTGATTATTATTGAGTCTGACATGGTAAAAAAATGTAAAATAAAAAAAAATCCTCGCTGAATCAAACAAGGGGCGAAAGAAAGAAACCCTCGGAAAGATAGGATCGTATGAAAGGATTGTTCCCAGAAGTGGGGTTTTATTCATTTCATAGGAGAATGACGTGGTGGTGATTTGTTTGCAACGCGCAGGCAAAACCCTCCAACGCTTGGAGTGAGAAGCGCGAATGGCATCAGTGGAAGGCGATCCGAAGGAGACGGAGGTGGCGGCGGCCCCCGCCTGCGGGCTGAGCAACGCGCAGGTGGCGACGGCGGAGCGGCGGGCCCACGAGCGACCGGGGGTGATGAAGCGCGCGCGGTGGGGGGCGACGCACCGGATCCACGAACACTTCGTCGACGGGTTTCCCGAGCTGGAGGAGCGGTTCGTGCGGGAGCGGGAAGCGGCGGAGCGGCGGTTCGAGTACAACCTTGGGTCGCGTAATTTCATGAGCAAGCGCGAGGGCGAGGAGGGCATCGACACGCTCAAGGTATTGTTCCGGAAGCTAGACCGCGCGATCGGGCTGCGAGATGCTAACATGGTCCAGTCTATCCGCGAGGAATTTTTGGCCGAGCTGCGGCACTGGAATTGGCGGAAAGGGGCGCGGGTCGAGTTTAAACGACGGAAGATGGTCCAGACGAAGCCGACGCCCGAGGCGCTCGACGAGCCGGGCGAGCCGGGCGAGAGCGACAAGGAGGACAAGGAACCCGTGCTCGTGCCCGACAAGGACACCTCCTCCTCCTCCTCCAAGGCGCTGCTGGTCGAGCTGCCCAAGCACGACGGGGACGACAGTTCCGTTGACGATTTGGACACGGACGACGTCAACGCGATCGACGATAGAGTCAGACGCGTCTCGCCCGCGGCCTCGTCGGCCGTCAAGAGCGCCGCCGTCGGCCACCCCGAGAAGGTCCAAGTCGCCGAGGCGCGCCGCCACCTCCTCGCCGAGAGCGTCGCGATCGCCCTCGTCACTCTCAAGTGGCGTGCCATGCGTCCCCGCGACCTCGAGCTTATGCGCCAGGAGGCCGACAAGATCTATCCCCCAAAGGACACCACCTCCAAACCGGAAGTCCTGGCCCGCGCGGCGATCTAAGAACAACAACAAAAACAACAACAACAACAAGCCTTTTGTTTTGCCCCCCGCGGGACCAAGCCCGCCATTTTCAAAACCCCGAGCTGGCTCACCCACCACCTCCACCACCACCAAGTCGCACGCCTTGCTGCCTAGTTATACGAGCAGACTCGACCATATTTAATAAATAAATGAATAAGCCCGGGGTTTGTAGTCTTTTTTTTTGCAGGTGGGTTATCTATCGGTCGACGATTGGGGCTGGAGTGCGCGGCGCACATCGTGGCTACACCACGTTGTGGTCGTGCTGGATGTAGGCGTAGTAAGGAGGTGTCTTCGGACTCATCGTTCATCACGCCCCAGTCGGCTGCTGCTCGACACACGGCATCCTTCTTCTTCGCTGTGGCGGCGTCACCTTCGCCGTATCGGTGTCGGTCTTCTTGGCCTGGACGACAGACAGACAGACAGACAGACAGGTCTGCACTTGGAGAGACTGGGTGCAGAAACGCACAACTCAGCGGTGCGATATATGTGCCGTCGCGCTTGTCTCCATGACTGACTGGGAAGGGTTGGCATTTGTTAATTAGTAAACGCGTCAGCAGCCACAGAATTGGCCCGAACAAACAACTCCTAAAATCAATCATTCTGCCCTGTTACGTATTTATTTATTTATTGAGGGGTTTACTTTACTCTCCTAAAATTCCTTTTGTAGTTTGGTGGTCAATCCCATGCATTGAAGTTCCGTTCCGGAGACCGTTCTTCTTCTTCTTCTCAGAGAGAGAGATGGAGTTCGAGAAGCTGCGGCTAGAGGGCAATGCGCTGATGGAGACGGACCCCGCGGGGGCCCTCGCCAAGTACAAAAAGGCGGCCGAGGTGGGGGATGGGTTGGAGCGCGCTCAGGCGCTCGCGAACGCGGCTGCGGCGGAGCTGAGACTCGGGAGGTTTGGCGAGGCGGAAGGCACCGCAACCAAGGCCCTGGAGATTAGGGTGTCGGTGACGGCGTTGTACCGGCGCGCCGTGGCGCGGCGCATGCTCAAGGCGTACGAGGAGGCCTACGATGATTTGGTGGCGGCGATGGCGATCGAACCGCTTCCCGTACTGCGAGAGGAGATTTCCGCTTTGCGTCGCGCGGCTACGAGCGACGACGATGAGGTGGATCGGCTGGATGCGTTGGTGAAGAAGCACGGTCTAGATCTGGAGGATGGGGACCGTACGTCGGCGGGAGACGTGGCGAGGGCCTGCACGGAGCCGTTTTATGCTGGTCGAGGACCTCGGAACGGAATCGAGGCTTACGCCGGAGGCGAGGAGATTAAGTACTTTGGTCCTGCCGGCGTGCAGTTGGTCGATGGTGTGATGGTGAAGCAGGAGGGGCCGACGGTGATGGACGTTGTGATCCGCGACGAGTCGTACTATTACGGGACTCTGGTTTTTCGCCTGGCCTTCGCCGAGCGTTACCCGTCGGCCCCGCCCCGAGTCAGGTGCGAGAGCATCGTCCAGCACGCGATGTTTTCCGACCCCCACGCCCGGCGCGCGACCCTCGAGTTCTACGACAAGCTGCTCGAAAAAAAACCAATCAGCGTCGCGAACACGGTGGCGACGATCCGAGAGGTTCTGGCCGGCGGCGACTCCAACGAGTGGGCTCGGTACGCTCGGAAGCACAAGGAGCGCCAGCTCATTATCGACGCGTTCAAGAAGCACCACCACGCCGCCCCCGAATTATACGAAGAAGGCTCTCTCCTCGAGGCGGCGGTCTGGGGGGCTCTCGAGCCGGCGGTCCGGGACGCGCTCGGTTCGGGCGACGCGGCCTCCTGCTGCGAGAAGGTGACCGACGGCGTCTGGAGCCTGGACCTCTTTACTCCTACCTTCTCCAAGCGGCTCATCGACGAAATCGACTGCTTCTACGCATCGGGACTTCCCGCGCAGCGCCCCAATTCGATGAACAACTACGGCGTGATCGTTAACGACGTCGGCCTCGAGAACTTTGTTACGACGCTACAGCGACTCGTGCTAGAACCGATCGCCGCGCGTCTCTTTGATCGCTGGCAGTTCGACAGCCACCACGCCTTCATCGTCAAGTACAGATCCGACGAAGATTCGCACCTCGACATTCACACCGACGACTCGGACGTCACTTTCAACGTCTGTCTCGGCAGAGATTTCGAGGGATGCGGCCTCGTCTTTTGCGGCACGATCGGCAAGCCCGACCACCGCTCCCACAAGATTACCTTCCACCACAAGGTGGGGAGGTGCGTCGTGCATCTCGGCTCGCGTCGCCACGGCGCCGATCACATCACCAAGGGCGAGCGCCTCAATCTCGTCGTCTGGAACCACAGCCTCGCTTACCGCGATTCGGTCGCCGCGACTGCCCACAATCGCGACTATTCCGTCGAGCAGGGCCCCCCCGACCCTCGCTGCGTCTCCTACACCCACGACCGGGACTACGGCCGCTTCAAAGACTACCCCAAAGACCGCGCCCACTTTCGAGGCCGCGGCTGGTGCCCCCCCCCCGGAGCCGAGTACCCCAACTTCAAACCTGATGATGATGAGTAAACCTGACCAACCTTTCTTGGTAATAATTACCAAGGAGTCGCTGGTTGATGACGATGACGATGATGATCGGTGGTCAAAAGAGCGCATCGATGCGCTCGGCGCGGCGTCGGCCAAGGCCCAGGGTCTCCGACACCCCATCACCTCGGTCGCGCTCCTCGGGCCCAAGCAGACGTTGTACGCCTGCGAACACGGTCTCCTCAAGTGCGGACCCAAGCACCTCTACTACTGGCGGCGCGACGGGACGATGATAGAGCTCGACGCCATGTGCCTCTTGGACTTTTTCGTCGAGGAGGCTTTTCGGCGACGCGGGATCGGACGCGGCCTCTTCGAGAGGATGTTAACGGACCAGAAAGCGCGAGCTTCCTGCCTCGCCTACGACAGACCCTCGTCAAACTTGCTGCCGTTTTTGAAAAAGCACTATAACCTCTCTGCCTACGTCCCACAACCCACGAATTTCGTCATCTTCGACGACTTTTTTTTTAAAGACTAAGAAGACCACGGCGAAATTCGTGGTCAAGCCCGAGGCCGATGGTTCGTCCGTCAAGCGCCAACCTAGGGGTTTCCGACGCGACGACGACGACGCGGCTCCGGCATGTGTACGCATCACATTTTTTGGCGTACCAAAGTGAAGAAGACCTCGACGAAATAATACGCTCGGCACCACTCGAGGAATTCCACAAACTCCGAAGGACCCGCTGCTGCAAAAGATGGAAGGTGCTCGTGGTCTCCGCAAATTCAACATTATGGCAACGACCTGGTACGTACTCCTCGCGACCGACGACTGGCGGCAAGATGTCAACTCGCCCTTAATCCCTCTACGTCTTATCGCCCAGCGACTCTGATCCCGCGGCGCTGGGATTCGCTTACGCCCGTGCATTTTTCTGGCCTCAAGTTAGTTCGTCGACAAACGTAAAGAATGTGGCGCGGCTTTTCCTCCGAACCGCAAGATGTGCGTGTATTACGCTACGGACGTAAAGAGGTTTCGTCCTTGGGTCGTCGTCGCTTCTGCTCGTTTTATCAGTCGTCCTCCGTGGTCGCTTACGTTAGCCGAGTGCGCTTGGCTGCGCTTGAATTGACGACACGGCTCACAAGCAAGCTCTAGGCAGGATGAAACGCAAGTGGCTCGGGCACATTGCGCAATTTCCTTCCTAGCAGAATAATAGTCTCAACAAGAATGGCCATGCCGCGTGCGCGGGGGGCGCGTCGGTCGACAGACTCGGTCATATTCTCGCTGCTCTCGGTAGGCGTCCGCGACCTCCCTGGGTGCTTCAGGCTTTCGCCCGTGTTGTTGATCTACAAACAAAGCAGCACCCGGTTGGTTGTGCGCACGACCGGTCGCAGAGGGCGTCGACAGAGTGCTTGATCGCTCGCGTATTACTAAGGTGCGATAGAGTTGGCACTAAGTCTTGGGGGTGATGGGGTTGTCCGTGGATATCGCGTGTTTGAAGCCAGGGTGGTGGTATCTAGGAAGGGCGCAGGTTTGCGATGACGCAGGTTTGCGATGACGCAGGTTTGCGATGACGCAGGTTTGCGATGACGCAGGTTTGCGATGACGCAGGTTTGCGATGACGCAGGTTTGCGATGACGCAGGTTTGCGATGACGCAGGTTTGCGATGACGCAGGTTTGCGATGACGCAGGTTTGCGATGACTTGGTCGATGAGGTCTTTTCTTTTTCGACGCAGGTCCGGCATTTGACGCCGTAATCTTGGAGAAAGACGCCAAGCTCCTTGATCGACTGCTTGCGGAGTTCGGCCCGATCTGCAGGCGCAGCTTGATGGGGCTAGGCGTCTTGCTGCGGTTTGGGGCCTGGTTGCGGCTCGGGGTCTTTGGCAACTTGCGGCTTGGAGGACATCACGTAGATTGGCGTCGCCGAGTGATGCCGCGCGGGCCAGTGGTGCTGCATTGGCCAATAGTACTGCATCGGCCAGTGTGTTGGTGCTGCATCGGCTAGTTGTAGTGATAGAGCGGGGGTGCAGCGCGCGATGGAACGACAATGGCGAGGGTTGGACGATCCTTGCGATCGCTATCCGTTGGTTGCGATCGGAGGACGGCGCCTAGCACGCTTGCTCCCTGCGGCGGCCCCGGCCGTCCCGCCGGAGTGAGACGGTGCCTGCTCGCCTCCCGGGCTGGCCGGTTATTAGCACCCGAAAAAAAAGTCTGCAGTCTGGGAATGATGGTGTTCGCTCGGTTGCGCAGAACGCGACGGACGGGTCGATTGTTCGTGGACCAACACGTCCGCGGCCTGCCACGCTTTTGCACGACCTCGCACAAGACCGCGGTCCGCAGTGGCGGTCCGCCATCAACAAGTCCGTCCTCGTCCCTCTGCCCTATTTGCGTGATTTTGTTTCCTCTGTGATTCCGTACCGGCTCCTGCCGGTCCGGCCTGGCTCCCATGCTCGGGAGAGGTCTGAAGTTAGTTAGTTAGTCAGGACGATCTCGAGGACAACAGATCGACGCTGAGGCGCCGGGGTTTTGAGACCGGCCACGGCGACACCGACGCCGAGCGCGAAACATATCAAGCCGACGAGCCCTAAGTGCACGCCGTCTCGCGCGTCGCGCACCTCCACCAGTTCTTCCTTAGCCTCGCTCGGGTCGTCACATTTGGTCACGTCGCGAAGCCGCCGCACTGTCACTGCTTCTGGCTCATTTGTCTTGGTCCCTTCTCTTGCTTCACCTCATCGCGCTCTTCTTGTTTGACATCTTCGTCCTTCACCTTCTCGCCCTCCTCCTCTTGCTGAATTCAGCTCCTCGCGTTCCTCGTGCTTGGCCTCCCCGGGTTGGTTGGTCCGCGTGATTCATCACGTTGATGGCCTCAGCCACGGCGACGAACTCTTCCTTGGCTTGAGTCATGATGATCTTCGTTATGATTTAACAAGTGCAGGCCAGTAAGTTCACCTAGTCCCAATCTCTAACCCCAGTAAGTTCACCTGGTCCCATTAAGTTTCATATAAGTTCACCTGGTCAGTAAGTTCACCTAGCTCACACCA
Organism: Chrysophaeum taylorii; assembly: GCA_029834535.1. Lineage (NCBI taxonomy): Eukaryota > Pelagophyceae > Pelagomonadales > Pelagomonadaceae > Chrysophaeum > Chrysophaeum taylorii. Next base: position 196,773 of record JAQMWT010000349.1, read on the forward strand.
ACTCCTTTGAGCTCGTCGCTCTCGCCTCCGCCAATCTCAGCTGCTTTGATCCGCACGCGCCGCCAACCTTTGAGTTTGCTCTAAAACCCTTTACTCTAAAAACCCCAGTATGTTCACCTGGTCCCAGTTTCACCTGGTCACTCAGCACCTAGTCCCAATCTCAAACCCCAGTAAGTTCACCTGGTCCCAGTAAGTTCACCTAGAGTGCGCGTGTAGACGCCGGGAGGGCTTATCGGTCGATGTTGCGCAGCACGTGTGGGGTAGGGTGGAGTCGTCGACCCAGAAGAGTATATCCTCGGGGTTGCCGATCGACAGAGAGCCACGTAGAGCTGGACGTGGCAGAAGACGGGCTTGGGCAAGAGGACGCCGACCTCGCGGGGCGTCTGGCCCTGGCTCTTGTTGATCGTTTGGCGTCGGCGGGCCTTAAGGGATACAGGTTGGAGGAGCCTCGGTGACAACGACACGATCGATCATGTATCTGGTACCGTTGCAGTGGCCGTGCGACGGGTCGAGGTTGCGAAGACTTTAAGCTCGCGATCAAAGTCAGCATGCCGTTGGTTGTCAGGGAGTTCAAAACTCGACTGTAAAGAGCGAGGCGTCGTCTTCCGACCCAGCCTAGTCAGCCGAAAAGAACTCCGACGCCTCGTCTCCGGGAAAAAAAGGCCGCGGTCATGCGCGCGTTGTCAGCATCGACAACATCGTTTCGACGGGGCGTGAGAATGGCGCGCTGAAAGAGCCGCCGCGGGTCGTGGAAATAGTCTGCGAGGTCGCCGTAGACGGCTTGGAGGATCACTGTCTGGCTCTCGCGCCTACCTGATCCTTACTCTCGCGCCTACCTGATCCTTACCCTAAATCGAGGGACAAACAGACAGACAGACAGACAGACAGACAGACAGACAGACAAACATCTGTCGATTAGTAGTTACAAGTGCAGGCCAGTAAGTTCACCTAGTCCCAATCTCTAACCCCAGTATTTTCACCTAATCCCGTTAAGTTCACCTAGTCCCAATCTCTAACCCCAGTAAATTCGGCGTAAACCCAATCTCTATAGTTCGGCGTAAACCCACACCCACTCACCCCACTCTCCTTTGAGCTCGTCGCTCTCACCCCCGCCAATCTAAGCTGCTTTGATCCGCACACGCCGCTAAGCTTTGAGTTTACTCTAAAAGCCCCAGTAAGTTCACTTGGTCCCAGTAAGTTCACCTGGTCACTAAGTTCACCTAGTCCCAATCTCTAACCCCAGTAAGTTCACCTGGCTCCAGTAAGTTCACCTGGTCCCAGTAAGTTCACCTACAGTGCGCGTGTAGACGCCGGGAGGGGCTTATCGGTATTGCGCAGCACGTGTGGGGTAGGGTGGAGTCGTCGACCCAGAAGAGGATATCCTCGGGGTTGCCGATCGACAGAGAGCCACGTAGAGCTGGACGTGGCAGAAGACGGGCTTCGCCAAGAGGACGCCGACCTCGCGGGGCGTCTGGCCCTGGCTCTTGGTGATCGTTTGGCGTCGGCGGGCCTTAAGGGATACAGGTTGGAGGAGCCTCGGTGACAACGACACGATCGATCATGTATCTGGTACCGTTGCAGTGGCCGTGCGACGGGTCGAGGTTGCGAAGACTTTAAGCTCGCGATCAAAGTCAGCATGCCGTTGGTTGTCAGGGAGTTCAAAACTCGACTGTAAAGAGCGAGGCGTCGTCTTCCGACCCAACCTAGTCGGCCGAAAAGAACTCCGACGCCTCGTCTCCGGGAAAAAAAGGCCGCGGTCATGCGCGCGTTGTCAGCATCGACAACATCGTTTCGACGGGGCGTGAGAATGGCGCGCTGAAAGAGCCGCCGCGGGTCGTGGAAATAGTCTGCGAGGTCGCCGTAGACGGCTTGGAGGATCACTGTCTGGCTCGCGGGCCTACCTGATCCTTACCCTAAATCGAGGGACAAACAGACAAACAGACAAACAGACAGACAAACATCTGTCGATTAGTAGTTAGGACAAGTGCAGGCCAGTAAGTTCACCTAGTCCCAATCTCCAACCCCAATAAGTTCGGCGTAAACCACTCGTGCTCACACCCACTCACCCCACTCTCCTTTGAGCTCGTCGCTCTCACCCCCGCCAATCCAAGCTGCTTTGATCCGCACGCGCCGCCAGCCTTCGAGTTTACTCTAAAAACCCCAGTAAGTTCACCTGGTCCCAGTAAGTTCACCTGGTCACTCAGCTCACCTAGTCCCAATCTCTAACCCCAGTAAGTTCACCTGGTCCCAGTAAGTTCACCTACCGTGCGCGTGTAGACGCCGGGAGGGGGCTTATCGGTATTGCGCAGCACGTGTGGGGTAGGGTGGAGTCGTCGACTCAGAAGAGGATATCCTCGGGGTTGCCGATCGACAGAGAGCCACGTAGAGCTGGACGTGGCAGAAGACGGGCTTCGCCAAGAGGACGCCGACCTCGCGGGGCGTCTGGCCCTGGCTCTTGTTGATCGTTTGGCGTCGGCGGGCCTTAAGGGATACAGGTTGGAGGAGCCTCGGTGACACCACACGATCGATCATGTATCTGGTACCGTTGCAGTGGCCGTGCGACGGGTCGAGGTTGCGAAGACTTTAAGCTCGCGATCAAAGTCAGCATGCCGTTGGTTGTCAGGGAGTCGAAAACTCGACTGTAAAGAGCGAGGCGTCGTCTTCCGACCCAACCTAGTCGGCCGAAAAGAACTCCGACGCCTCGTCTCCGGAAAAAAGGCCGCGGTCATGCGCGCGTTGTGGAGCCTCGGTGACACGACACTATCGATGATGTATCTGGTACCGTTGCAGTCGCCGTGCGACGGGTCGAGGTTGCGAAGACTTTAAGCTCGCGATCAAAGTCAGCATGCCGTTGTCAGGGAGTTGAAAACTCGACTGTAAAGAGCGAGGCGTCGGCTTCCGACCCAACCTAGTCGGTCGAAAAGAACTCCGACGCCTCGTCTTCGGGAAAAAAAGGCCGCGGTCATGCGCGCGTTGTCAGCATCGACAACATCGTTTCGACGGGGCGTGAGAATGGCGCGCTGGCTAAAAGAGCCGCCGCGGGTCGTGGAAATAGTCTGCGAGGTCGCCGTAGACGGCTTGGAGGATCACTACTGTCTGGCTCTCGCGCCTACCTGATCCTTACTCTCGCGCCTACCTGATCCTTACCCTAAATCGAGGGACAAACAAACAAACAAACAAACAGACAGACAAACATCTGTCGATTAGTAGTTAGGACAAGTGCAGGCCAGTAAGTTCGCCAGTAAGTTCACCTGGTCCCAATCTCTAACCCCAGTAAGTTCACCTGGCCCCAGTAAGTTCACCTAGTCCCAATCTCTAACCCCAGTAAGTTCGGTGTAAGCCCACTCGTGCTCACATCCACTCACCCCACTCTCCTTCGAGCTCGTCGCTCTCACCTCCGCCAATCTAAGCTGCTTTGATCCGTACACGCCGCTCGCCTTTGCGTTCACTCTAAAATCCCTGTAAGTTCACTTGGTCTCAGTAAGTTCACCTGGTCACTAAGTTCACCTAGTCCCAATCTCAAACCACAGTAAGTTCACCTGGTCCCAGTAAGTTCACCTACCGTGCGCGTGTAGACGCCGGGGGGGCTTATCGGTATTGCGCAGCACGTGTGGGGTAGGGTGGAGTCGTCGACCGAGAAGAGGATATCCTCGGGGTTGCCGATCGACAGAGAGCCACGTGGAGCTGGACGTGGCAGAAGACGGGCTTCGGCAAGAGGACGCCGACCTCGCGGGGCGTCTGGCCCTGGCTCTTGTTGATCGTTTGGCGTAGGCGGGCCTTAAGGGATACAGGTTGGAGGAGCCTCGGTGACAACGACACGATCGATCATGTATCTGGTACCGTTGCAGTGGCCGTGCGACGGGTCGAGGTTGCGAAGACATTAAGCTCGCGATCAAAGTCAGCATGCCGTTGGTTGTCAGGGAGTTGAAAACTCTACTGTAAAGAGCGAGGCGTCGTCTTCCGACCCAACCTAGTCGGCCGAAAAGAACTCCGACGCCTCGTCTCCGGGAAAAAGGCCGCGGTCATGCGCGCGTTGTCAGCATCGACAACATCGTTTCGACGGGGCGTGAGAATGGCGCGCTGAAAGAGCCGCCGCGGGTCGTGGAAATAGTCTGCGAGGTCGCCGTAGACGGCTTGGAGGATCACTGTCTGGCTCTCGCACCTACCTGATCCTTACTCTCGCGCCTACCTGATCCTTACGTCACCCTTCGTCGCACATACGTCCGGCGGCAGCATGCGTACGACCTACGGGCGGGGCCCGTCCTCTCTTCGCCTGCCCCACGCCTCGACGATGACCCCGACTAGGTCCCGCGTACTTATCTCCGCCCGTCAGGCACATCCCTCATACCCCACAAACCCACCCACATCCTTCATGCTCCCCACACACACCCCCTCTTAGCAGTCGACATTTAAAGACAAACAGACAGACAGACAGACAGACAGACAGACAAACATCTGTCGATTAGTAGTTAGGAAGACAGACAGACAGACAAACAAACATCTGTCGATTAGTAGTTAGGATACGCGTGTCTGAGGCGATACAACGACTACAACGGCACGTGGCAATGTAAAACGAATATTAATAACCCTAGCGGTTTGCAGTGAGGTTGAGGCATAGTAGGAGTCGCGGTGTCCTGGGGGAGGGCCTTGCCGTAGACGGAGACGTAGCCCGCGGAGAGGAGAGGGAGGCCGCCCTCGGTGGAAGTGCCCCGGGTGGAGGGCTTGACCCGCTCGATCTTGAGGGTGAGATGGTCGCGCAGCCTCTTCGAGAGGATGTTGGCGCTCCAGAGTGCGCGAGCTTCAAGCCTACGACAGACAGATAGACAGACAGACAGACAGACAGACAGACCCGTGCTCGAAAAGCACTATGGCCTCTCTGCTGCCTACGTCCCACAACCCACGAATTTCGTCATCTTCGACGACTTTTTCCAGCCTTAGACGACGCCGCCGCCGCCGCCGCCGCCGCCGCCGTCTAAGACGGCGAGATAAAAGTGGGCGAGGTGGGGGTGCGCGTAGGTCACGGTAAAGCCCGTCGCGTGGCCGATAGACTGGAGTTCGTCCATGTCCGGCATGAAACATGGGACAACGTAGGGGTTTCCGAGGCGTTCCTCGCGCACGAAGAGGGCCCCACGAGTGTGAGCGATGACGACGCGCTCCGCGATCATCTGGCACCTCTGAAAGACAGAAGTGAGATTTGCAAAGAACTGGAGACTGCCGCAGAACAACACAGTATCGAAGTGCTCGTCGATGTCGAAAAAATTCGCATGCCTAAAGTCCCCTTGTGCCTTATCCCGGCGATCATCTCGCCGCTCAGGTCACATCCGACGTATCCGTTCCTCTTCAAACGTTTGAACATGGATCCCTGGCCACACCCAACGTCCAACACGCGACCCTCGACGTGTGTCGCGATCTCGTCCAGCCGCTGCGCAGTCACGGCGTCGGGCGCGCCTTTGAGAGACGCGAGGGAATCCCACATCAACGCAACGAGTTTCTCGCGCGCTTCCTCGTCTTTCTTGCCCTTCCGCACCCCTTCGATTCTCTCGAACATCTTCGGATCATTCCGTTTCAGCCGCGCGAGCGACCTTTTGAAACTCACGCCACTTGGTCGTCGTCTGGGATTCTCTCCGAACCCGCCGGACAACGATTCGCACGCAACCGCCAACAACACCACCACCCACATCTTCAGTTGTTGACCTTCCTGACTCAGGGTAAGTAAGTTTTCATTCGTGCTCCATCAAGAAGGAAGGGTTTTACGAACACTTGAAGTTTTGTACAAGTTGTACATTGCGTGGTGGCAATTATTATTAGTACTGTTACGAATGGTATGAGGCGTTAGACTAGCGATAAGAGAAAGACGTAAGGATACTGGATACGTGGTGCAGGGGTAAGTGTCATAGCTTCCTCACACAGGTGCTGGAAAAGAAGGAAAAAGAAAAAAAGGGGTAAGTGAGGTCCTCACACAGGTGCTGGAAAAGAAGGAAAAGGACAAAGGGGTAAGTGAGACGCTCACAGAGGAGAAGTTTTGAGGAAGACATTACAGAGGCATTGTGGCAAGAAAACAGCAGAGATCAGGGTGAAGATCATGAAGTGAGGTAAAGAGCGCGAAGCCGGAGGAAGGAAGGAGCTTCCGTACTGCGGGTGAAAATGTCGCTAAGATTGTGAAGGCGGGGTATGTGCTTGAGATCAATGATGTGGTTGCGATGATATTCGGCGGTACTGTAAAAGCGAATGTCAATATGGCGGGTGCGCCGTGTGAGACATTGGAGACGAACTTGGGTGACGGTGGTGCTATTATCAACATACATTGGGACCGTGTGACGAGGGAGATCAAAGTCATCAAAAAGTTTGAGAAGCCAAGAGAGCTCAGCAGTAGCGGCGTAAAGAGCGAGCAATTCAGCTTCAAAAGAAGAGCGGGCAAGTAAGTACTGCGAGCGGGAGCAGTAGGCTATCATAGAGCCAGCAAAAACCAGTTGTAGAGTGGCGGTCATCAGGGTCGTCGGCCCAGCTGGAGTCGGAATAACCACAGAGACGAAGGGTAGAATCGCGACCAAGAACAAGGGCAAGATCGTGAGAGCCATTGAGATAACGCAGAGTGGGAGATAAAGCGTGCCAAGCGTGCCAGTGGGGTTTACCAGGATTGTGGGAAAAACGCGCACACTGATTGACGGACCAAGTGATATCAGGGCGAGTCATGATGGAGATGAAGAGGACACAGCCAGCAATACGGCGAAAAGGGATGCGTGCCATGAAAATGTGATCTGGAGAACCAGGAGCCGGACAATCAGCCGCAGAAAGATGAAGACCTTTGGGAGCGGGAGTGAGTTCGGGTTTACTGTTGATGAAGCGATGTTCGGTAAGGATTTCACGGATAGCATGGGATTGGTCAAGAGTGAGGGTTCTCCGAGGGCGATGACGCGTAATGCGAAGACCAACGTAAGAGGTGAGATCAAGTTCATTGACGTCAGTGAAAGCGCGGAAACGGAGGAAAAAGGCTTGGTAATGGCCAATGCAATGACGAGGGTGCGCCACAAGAAGATCATCAACGACCAGAACGAGACGTAGAAGGACGGTAGAATTGAGCACGAGCTTGTAATGGCAAGTGTCACCAGATCCGCGGACGAAGCCACAGTCATTGACGAGAAAGCGTTCCAAATAAAGCCACCAATTACGACAAGCTTGTTTGCAACCATACCAAGAGCGACGGAGCTTGTAAACGATTTTGGAACCATCGGTGGGTTGGCGAGGAGCATAGCCTTCGGGTGGCCAGACATAGATGTCTTCGTCAATGGGAGCTTGGATAAAAGCGGAGTTGACATCCAACTTATGCAAATCCCAGTCATGAACAGCAACGCCAGACAGGGGCTTGTATGAAAGCAGAGATGATATCTACAGGACAGCACGTGTCGTGGTAAGCAATGCCGTGAACCTGCGTGTAACCGCGGACAACGAGGCGAGCCTTGTACGATTTGAAGCGGCCAGAGTCATACTTCTTGCGGAGGATCCACTTGAGAGTACAAATGTTGCCAGAAAACGTCGAAGGAAGGCGCATAACATCCCAGCAACCAAGCTGACCAAGAGAGCTGTATTCTTTAGCGATGGCTTGCAACCAGCCAGGACGCTCAGGATTGGTCGGAGCTAAAGCTTCACGTAAATGGAAGTAATAGTAGTTTCGTCAAGGTAATACTGAGAGATTTCTTCAGAAGCAGAGTAATAAACGTGTGCATGGGGATCAACAAGGGTGTTAGCTAAACAAAGGGGAAGGAAGACACAATGAACTAACAAACGAAAGCTAACAGAAGAGACATACAAAGAGTTACAGGGGGAAACAGAAGCGACAGAGGAAATCAGAATCAACCGTGACAACATCAGAATGGCCCGTATCGACATCAGAATGGCCCGTATCAACATTGGAATGGCCCGTATCAACATTGTGACAGGATGAAACAGAATGGCCCGTAAAAAAGTTTGTTGGTTGTTGTAACGCGCGTTGGTCGACTTTGCGCGGTCGGCCCCGTTTGGCGCGACTTTGTTTTGCACTTTGTTGGTGCTCTTTTGCACTTTCTGTTGTTTTCTCTCGAGCTCGTAGAATGGTCGGTTCACGTTCGGTTCACGTGATGGGGTGATCAGTCCCAGTGAAACCGGCGCATTCTCATCAAACACAGGGGCAAGGGGGCAACAGCGGACAAGGGTGACAACGCAACAGCAGGAACAGGTGACAATGGGGCAACAATAGACGAGAGCTTGGAAGCGTGATTCGAGAAAGTCAGAACAACGTTGAAGTTCCTTCGGTGGTTGACATTGCAGGAAATCGGGTAAGTGAAACTGTCAGCAAAATCGAGGTCTGAAGAACAATAGCGACAAAAGTGCCTGGGATGACGTGCGTTAGACGATTGTTGCCACTGAGGATCGCAGCGGGGCAAAGATAGCGGAAACACAGGCTGGTACATATGATGGCGGTGTACCAGACGTCTGATGAGAACGTGGCCTTTGGGCAGATAGGCTGCATGGTGCATGGTGACCAGGTTATGACGATGGTCGGACTCGACAGAAGCAAAAACAGGCGTAAACAGGTTTGATGCGAACGTGGGTGTTTGGTTGTTGTGGCGCGAGCAAGTTGCCATGGGCACGACCGCGTCCTGTACGCGAAGATGGAAGACTTCGGACGCGCCAGCGGTGTAAGGAACGAACACAGGTAGACCAGGCTGCTGTATGCCAGCCTGCTGTGACAGATAAGAAAGTGGCCCGTTTTCGCATTCGCAAGAACGAAGTTGCCATATGGGCCAACGTTGGAGGAGCAAGCGGCGAGCTTCGCTCGTCATACTCGAATAGACTGCGGTAGAAGTTGGCGACAGTGGCAAAACAGTTGTGGCACGTAAGAACATTGCAGATAGCGTTGCAGATAGCGTCGCAGTGGCACGTAAGAACATTGCAGATAGCGTCGCGGGTGCTGAGCACGGAATTCACGTCGATAGCAAAACCGAATTTTAAAGGTCAGAAAAGCGGCGAAAAAGTGCGTGAAGGAGAACCACAAATCACACAGCAAAGAAGCGTCTGTCCAGGATCCCGAAGATGAGCGATCCAACCACATAGGAAGCACGAAAACTGCGCACGCGAAAAATTGACAGGCACAGCTTAGTTGTGGCAGGTGAAATGCGCGATGGAACGTGATTCGCTGGTTTTACCAAAACCGACAAGCACAACGAGGAGTGGATCAACGAATAGGTGAAAATGCACAACGGGGAGTGGAGCAACGAATAGGCGAAATACAGAACGAGGAGGGGAGCAACGACGAGGTGAAAAGACAGAACGAGGGGTGGAGCAACGACGAGGGGAAAATACAGAACGAGGGGTGGAGCAACGAATAGCGGAAAATACAGAACGAGGCGCCTGTGCAATGGGAGCTAAAAACAAAAACGAGGGGCTTCCGTGGGATGGGGTTGTTGATGTGCTTGCATCAGACATTCGGCGGTACACACGCTGACTTGGAATTATCGTGAAAGTGCTGCGCTGTTGAGAAGAACGGCGATGGTGGGTAGGGCGTTGTCGTGGAATAGCTTGGAACTTTGAAACTTGCGGCAGTCCCCCTTAAAGTGATCCTTGCAGCCGCCAAAAGGACATCGGGTAGTGCGTCGGAATCGAGTAGAGCCAGGTTGTTGGGAAAGGGGAGCGTCTAGGGTAGGTCAGTTGGAAGAGTCTGAAGTCGTGGCTGACGACGCGGCGGATAGCGCGGCGGAAGTGGTTGTGCATGCCATCGAAATTGGTTGTTGTTGAACTTATCAAGGGTACAACCACATTCATCGGTACGAAACGCAAGACGATAAAACAAAGCCAGTAAGGCTTGAAGCACGATGCACGTAGTCAAATGCGATGACACACTCGAGGGTGCGTCGGATCAGGTACAATGCCGAGCAACTTGAACTCCGGTGATAGGTAAAATGCCGAGCAACTTGAACGCCGGTGATAGGTACAATGCTGAGCAACTTGTATACTCCGATGATGAACTTGTTGAGGAAGTTCGCTACGCGATCCCCACGGCCCATGTAGACATCGGTAATGCGCTTGTAAAGTCGCGTGAAGTTCATGTCGCGGTTTTCATGTTGTTCGCGTGAAGTTCATGTCGCGGTTTTCATGGATATCAACGTTGTTGCTTGACGCGAAAGTCTTCTTCAGAGCAGCGAGATGCTGAGATGCTAGTCCAAGGATCGTTGGTCGAGATAATGTGATCGCCGGTAGAGATGATCATGTTCGCGAGACGACGTGGCCAGTGGTGGAAAAAAAAATGTCGCGCACCGCTGAAGGCATCAAGTTTGTGCGAAAGCTTGCTAGCTTGAATTTCGATCGAGGACATGATAAACGATAACGAACCGAACACGTGGCAATGAACTGAAGCCGAGGAGGAGTCGCCGTTATCCGTGAAGTCAAGCAGTCGTTCGACCGCGGACACCTGGTACCATGTTACGAATGGTATGAGGCGTTAGACTAGCGATAAGAGAAAGACGTAAGGATACTGGATACGTGGTGCAGGGGTAAGTGTCATAGCTTCCTCACAAGAAACCTTGCAACTCATCGAAAAAAAACGAGGGTTTTGGTGCGCTGACAACTAACTTATCGGCTCGCTACAGCGGCGGCGTTTCTTAATTGCCCCTACCTAAGGTATCGACTGATGGCATCAGACATCGTAAGCGGCTTCGCTCGAGTAAGGGCGAGTGCTAGTGGTGATCTGGCGCAAGATAACGCAAACATCAATTCCGTGCGGGTTAGAACTAGTGATGCATCCTCTAGACTCTCAGAGCTATGTTGTGTCAGTACTGTACTTGTTTGTTGCCTCGAGTTTGCGTGACGACGAGCAAAACAGGATGATGGTGCCCAGGACGATGATAATGTTGTTCAGGATGAGGATGAAGATGATGAAGAATTGTCTGCTTCAGATGACTCCTCGTGGATTGCGTGGTTTCTTAATTTGCGGGGCAATGAATTCTTTTGTGAGGTGGATGAGGAATATATTCAGGATGATTTCAATTTGACGGGTTTGGCATCCCTTGTTCCTTACTACGATTATGCATTGGACATGATATTGGACGTAATATATGTGTTGCACAATGCAGCGTGTTCCACTAATTGTGAATAACCCAACAGGTCGAAGTGGCAATTGAGGATACACTCACAGAAGAGCAGCAGGAATTAGTCGAGTGTGTGCCTTGTATTTGAGGCTTTGGATAGGCACTTTCTGCTTGACACATTTCTTTCGCAGGTCTGCGGCGGAAATGTTATACGGGCTTATCCATTCACGCTATGTACTGACGAATCGTGGGATGCAATCTATGTATGAAAAATTTGCTGCTGCATCGTTCGGGCGCTGTCCACGTGCTTTCTGTTGTGGTCAACCAGCGCTGCCAGCGGGACGGAACCGTTCCAGTGCAATTTGGTGCCGTGACTGCAAAATACACATGTTTTTTTAGGTCAGATGTGCCTCGGAACTACACAGTACATGTTTTTTGCCCAACTTGTCATGACATATATACGCCACGTTCGTCGAGATCAGCTGCTATCGATGGCGCCTACTTCGGCACGACGTTCCCGCACCTGTTCTTGATGACTTTTCCCGAACTGATGCCCCAAATTATTTCTCAGAAATATGTTTTGGCTGTGTCGCACGCGTATTGCCTTAAATGAATATACTCTATATCGCGTCGTTTATAATAGATGCGTGCGCTCGCAGGTGCCGCGTATTTTTGGCTTCCGTATACACAGCAGCAGTCCGTACTACGCAGCAACAGACTTAAATGCGAACTCGCAACAAAAACGGCGGCAAAAAGTGGCGCGAAAACAGAAGCTGCCAGCGCACCCTGTTTTCAAAACTCTGTAGTTTATGACCAACGTCCACTCACTCCTAGCGAAGTTACGAAGCTGCACGCAGAAACTGGCTGCGCTCTAGCGAGGGAGTCCTTCGCGTGCGGACCGTATGTATACGCCTTTGATGAGGTCTGTGCTACCTGGGACGGATAGTATGTGCAAATAGGTAGGGCGGAAATGTAGGTAGTGCTGTCGCTTGTTTTGCTGTCTCATTATTCTCGCTGTGTTTTGAGTTCCAAGTTTGAAGTCGTGCGCAACACCTATGCTCAGTAATAAGCGGGCACCTGCCAACTCCAATACTGCGCGAGTGGGGATTGGTTGCCGACAGGTCCTCGCGTCGTTTCTTCGTGGCGGCAGGATTGGCACGTTATCCTCAGACTGAGGGCGGTTGATGATAGTTGCTTACGAACACACTTGACCGGAGGTGACGTTTCAATTGTGAACAAGATGTAATTTGCGAACTCCAGTGTACTGGGGTTGCGGCGTCGTAGGTGGGCCTGGAGGGGAGCCTTGAAACTATTGTCGTGTTCGGTGTTTTGGCTTCTAAGGGTGGTCACGTTGAATTGCCGAAGGAACTCGAGAATAACCGTTTTTTTGAATTCAGTTCCGTTGTCGGTTGGTACACATTTCGCAGGTTGACATTTCACATCTTGGATGAACGGTAGCACATCGCTGAATCTCGCATCGCGTTGATGATGAGAAGCAAGAAATGAGAGATCGGGATCAGGATGATCAGGAGAGAGTCGCTTCCCGCATGCCGTGCCAGAAATCCGAAGAGGCCCATATCCAGAGCCCATGACCAGAGTATGGCAATCACCAAGACGCGCGGATTGGCAGAGACCTGTGCGCTTAGGCTCATGAATACTGAGTTTTGCAAACGATGCTCTTGTCGTGTACTCTTTAACTTTTTGTTGCCATCATCATTGTTCGAAGACGGCGTTGGAGGTGTCTCAACTGCAGGGGCCAGCGAGAGGCAAATCGATGGAGTCGAATTCGTCCGCGCGTCATAATATGCACTACTATGATGGTTGATGCTCTGCATCGATCTTGTGCAGGACGCCGTTGACTACTATGTCCGTCGACTTAATTGCAACGGTCGTTTTGTTCCCACTTGCCCGCTAGATACTTAATCCATCCGATTTCGCTCTGGCATATCTATTCGATGGCTCTGTGATGACCTCCGCTTTGGTCAGGATAAGTGCATTTGCATGGGTGTTGGTAGGGTAACTGCCGGCAAGGGTATAAACCTTGGAGCCGTAAATGAGTTCGTCACCGACATATCCATAGTCAGCATGGTATGTGCAAATACCACGCGTGACATGCTAGCTCTCATAGGTTTGTCACCAAATTCGGTAACATAGTGGTGGCGCGCAAATCTCCCTTGGGACATGATAATGTGTCGGCGATCTTGAGTTGAGTCCAAAAGCAGCCAGCAACCCCAGGATGCGTCCTATCGGCTAAATGTAACTGTACTTTTTACGGCATATTGCAGGGGCACTTCTGAGTAATTTGATGTCCCTCGCCCTTGCTCACTTCATCTGTCCGTTGAGACTTCGTATCATCTGTACCCCTTCTTCTTCTTTTTCTTCTCTTTACTGTGCCTTGTTTGCAAGTCGCGTGCTGCTTGGGCTTATTGTTCGGCAGTCACAACGCACCTTCTGCGGTGATCCGCAAGACTGCAGAGGTCTACGGTACACGTCCTTGTAGCTGTTCTGTCTTTTCTTTTGCCACTGTGGAAGCTAGCAGATGACAGCTCATCTTTAAAAGGACAACCCCAGTAGCACGTGGTGCGGCGGATGGTTATTGTTTGGCTCTAGACCTCTCGCCCCCCCTCCCACCTCATCTTCGAATTTCATCGCCAGTGGCACGTGGTGGGGCGGATGGTTCTTGTTTGTTTCTAGACCGCTCGCGTTCTCCCCCGCTTATTTATCGGTTATGGTCCCAGCGTGAGGTATGACAGGGATGTACTTCATCAACACTCCGCACTTCATCAACACTCCTTCCCCCCTTTTTTATGAGGCGTTTCTCTCCGTTCTGCACGGTTTTCCCTCATCCCTAACACGCGCAATGTGCCGAGTTACACGTCGCCTGACCTGGCAGCATCATATCAGTTTTCAACCATCCCAGCGCCTCGGCCTTGCGAGCGTCTACATCTCTCGCCGACAACACCGCTGGGCAGGCCATGTTGCCCGCATGCCCTGGAACCGCCTCTCTCGGAAGATGCTCACCTCCTGGTGCGCATCCAAACGTCTCCGCGGGACCCTACATTTCACATACGGCCGTGGTCTCAGCAAGGCACTCCGCACCTTCTGTGGCGGCAACTCTTGCTCACTACAAGCGTATTCGATCACAAACTCACTTTCAGTTTGCGCAAAAAAAAATTCGCTCTGACCCAAACCCGCGTGTCTGCCGGCCACACCCGCCGAAACGTCCCCTTGCGCAGTCCGTGAAGGTACAAGTGGTCTCGGGCGACCCGGCAGAGCGACGTGAGCCCTCTTTTAGTCCATTGAGGAACAAAATCTGTCTTCGGTCGCCCGCGGTACGGATAAAATGGCCCGAGACCCCCGGATTTCGACGCGGACTCGGCTCTGAAGTGTGCGGGGTACCCTCTCGGACCTATCGCGACACTGTCCAGCGGTCTACTACGAATTTATTCGGTAATAGAGTCCATGGCGCTGTTGTTGGCGCGCTGCAGTTCAGACTGGGGGATGGAGCGATGGGTTCCGGCAGTCCGCTTGAGCTTCTGGGCGTGGCGCTGGGTTTCGATCGCGAGATGGGCGATCTCGTCTTTGCCTCCATTCTCGGCGCGGTAGACGAGCTTGTACTCGCGGGCCGTCCGCGAGTACCGCATGAGACGTACACGCGGGAGATTGTCGGGGTGAACTGAGGCGAACATGCGGTCGAGCTTCTTCTGGGCCATCTCGCGCTCGGTGCCGGTGTTGTTGTTGCGGAAGTAGCGCTTCGATTGGCCCCAGCCGTACTCGATGCCGTCGCCGGCGAGCTCGGGGTGGCACTTCGGCGACGAGATCACGATGTGCTTGCGGAACAGGACAAGGTCTTCCAGGGGCGAGACCTCGTTAGCGAAGTCGGGGCAGCACGCCAGTATATGCTTGCTCGAGGTCGAGAGGTCGTGCTCGCCGAGCTTGTCCTTCTTGCCCTTGAGCGTGAGGCCTTTCTTCCAGAGACCTCTTTCGAACAGGACCTGGTCGATCCCCTTCGGTTTGCCGACGTAGGTCGCAGGGTCGGCGGTGTGGCAGTAACGCCCGTCCCCCCCATTGCCTGCCTGCCACCTGACTTACCCTGATTGTTGCCCTGGTACTGACCTTGCAATTATGGGGGGGGTGTCACCTTGACACCCTCACCTGCGCTTCCACTGAACCCAATGTACCAGGCATTTGTACTGTTTTCTTGCTGTCTTCTTGCTATTACCCTCATTTGATTGTCCGATTTGTGAGATGGTGTGAGTGTTTACGCTGAGATCGGGCGTGTGGTGGTTTCACCCGCGGTTCGGGTTGGGAGAAAGGGTTGTTGAGGAGTCTGGTCTAGCCAAGAGGGGCAGGTATCTGAGAGAGAGATAAAACCACTACAGCGGTGTGCTTCTTGAAGGGCGGGAGGCCGCCGGGCTGAAAAACCATGTGCTGATCTGGATTGAGCTTGTAGTCGAGGATCATGATCCTCGAGACGTGTGCCCCCTTTCGACGGATCGGCGGCGCGATGTTTGTCACGGTGACCGTGGCGTTCTCGTCGCCGAGACACTTCGCAGTTACCTTGGTGCTGTGCAGCACGCTTTGCTTACCGCCCCAATTCGCGGCCATGTTGTTGACGTTGAGGCCGTCGGGCTTAAAGTTGTCGTGCCCCGAGGAGTGGTCGACCTCGATCAAAAACTGGTGGTCCGGCAGCCAAATCTCCAGCACGTCGAGGAGATCCTCGATCTGGAGCAAGAAGTTGTCCGAGTCCCAGAAACCCTCGTAGTGCTTGCCGATCCGCAGAGTATGCAGCACTGGTGACTGGCAGTATCTGATGCCCTCCCTCTCAAAGAGGAACTTCTGCTCGAAGGACTGCTTGACCAGCGGGTCAGAGGGAGGCTCCGGGAGGGCCGCGAGCTCCGATTCATCGTCGTCATAGACGTCGGGGTCCGGCTCCAAGTCGCCGCGCCGCTGAGAGCCCGCGCGCTTGCAATCAAAAAAGTATCTATTGGTCACAAGATACAAGAAGATTTTCACAGCATTCCGAAACAATTAGAGAACAACAGAAAACCAGAAGAAACGCACGCTTGGCTTCGTCGGCCATATTGAACGGCGCTATATTATATTGGCAGAAATATAATATCGTTTTTTTTCGTTTTATATTGATGTTATTAGAGATAGAAAATTCCATTTAGGGTTAGGAACCCCCCCCCCCCTAACACCACACTCACACCTAACAACCCCAAAATCGCTGTGTCGTACACCGTGCTGCTCTTTGTGTCGTTAGAGGACAGGACGAAAGGCAGCACTACCACTGCCACCATTCTCTACCAGAGGCACAGTGTTTTTACTGTTCTCTATGTATAGGACCCAGTCCGGTACTGGTAGAGAAACGTCCTCCGAAAGACATCGATCTCGATCGACGTCTCGGACAAAGACTCAGGATTTCCAGAAAAGAGCAATCTCCTGAAGTTCCTGAAAGTTTTAAGACCGTAGTCAAGTCTCATCGCTTGCTACTGGTGAAAAAGTGTGAAAAAGTGTGAAAGGCAACCAACAACGCGCAAAACGCAACCCGAAAACGATGGCGACTCACGACCCACAAGTCCCGAGTCTGGAAGTAGCGACGCAACTCGCTACACAACAAGCTCTCATTCGACAGTTCAAAGCCGATTTCTTTGCTCAGTTCGCCGCTGATTGCCAACGGCGCAAAGCAAATTTCTTGGATCAACTCGCCGCTGACTACGCTGCTCTCAGAGCCAAAATCGCTGCTCAAGACGAGCAACTCGATCAAGACGAGCAACTCGATCAAGAAGTGCAACTCGATCAAGATGAGCAACTTGAACAAGCTCCCCAACCAGCTGTTCATACGGCAACTCCCCTCAAGCACAAGCCGACCCAAGACCCGATCATCTCGATGGTCACCCCGCCTCATACCGACCGACAACCCCACCGGATGTCAAACACCCCACTGCAAAAGTCTCAGACCCCACTGCCTTCCCTCCGGACCCAGGCATAGCCAAGGTTACTCCACAACCCGGCACACCCCACATTCACGAGGACACTCCACCTTGTTCAAATATCGCACCAGCAATGTTGAACACACCACCACCAATAAACATTACTCCCTTCACTCCACCAACCCCACCGGAGCCTCCACCTCCTTCACTGGAGCCTAACTCCCCACTATCGGCGACTCCCGCTACACCACCTATACAAGTTCCCCAACATCCTCGTCAACCCCCTCGCCGCACCAATCATCTCCTTGATGATCATGCCACCTATGGCCATGACGGCCCCGGCACCTTCATCCCTGACCAAGCCCCCACCGCGGGTCAAGCTCCTGCCCCCCCACTGTCGGATTCCCTTGTCCGATATCCATCATCTTTCGCAAGTCACTCTCCTCCGGACTTTCCTCTCCATCCACAAGACCATGCCACCTACGGGCACGACGGCCCCGGCACTTCCATTTCTACCACAGCTCCTTCCGCGGCTCAAGTTCCTGCCGCCCAACCATCGGACCCTCCTGACAGACCTTCATCACCTTTCGAAAGTCGCTGTTCCCCCGATTTGCACCTCCACCCGCGTGACTATGCATTCCACGACTACGACCATTCCTCCGTCCCCACTCAAGCAACACTCCACCTCCTTTCTCAAAGTTCCAATGCACCTCCGTCTGAGCTCCAACGCGAGTTGGCCACAACTAAGGCTGCACTCCGCTCCCAAACCGCTGAATTGGCCGCAACTAAGGCCACGCTCATTCGCAAGGATGACGCTTTGTCCTCCGCAGCCAACAAACTCAACATCACCGACGCCGCCCTGGCTTTCGCCACTGCCCAGCTCGCCATCCAAGCCGACGAACTGGTCTCCACCCACGCTGAACTCCATCTCACCCACACCCAGCTCAAGGCGCTCGAAACTGCCCACGCTGACATCCGCAACTCCCACCTTGAAACCAACGCCGACCTCAAATCATTCTTACCTCCTTGGATGCCACCAACCCCACCCAGGATGCTGCATCGCATCTTTCGCCTCATTTCCCCATCAACAACCAACCTTCATCCCCTTCCGAACCAACCTCCAATGCCTCTCCCCCGATTCTCCACGAGTATCATCACCACCTCCACGGATGCCCTGGACCCGGTTCTCCTGGTTCACCACCCACTCCGTCTCTCTGTTCTCAACCTCCCGCCATCTCTGGCCCCTCCTCCTCTACCCACTCACTCTTCGCCTCTTTGGCACCCCCTGAACCCCTTTGCACCCGCTCGCCTTATCAGCTACCTGGTTCATTCCAACTCGACCACATCCCCGCGTCCGAGTTGCGAGGGCGTACATTCAACACCGGCGACCGTACCCCTACCACCAGCGACGATCTCCACGTGCAAAGTCCCACCAAGAATCAAGACAACCAACATCAAGAATCGACAAGAACCGAATTATCAAAAGACAGCTCTTTCCCTGATGGTCATGCTCACCATCATGCTGCCAAGACATGCACAAGGGCTTCTTCTCTCTTCGGGCACAACGGCCCAGGAAGCAGTCTTGTCGAAGGAACACCAAGCCACCTCGTTCCCACTTTCGACAAGTCAAAGAACAAGACACCTCGAGATGTTCCCGAGTATTATGCCTACATCGACTATGGCAACCACACCCAAGAACCTAAGGCTCCGCCGTATTCTATGCCCCAGGCACAAGAGCCGCAGGCCACTGGCAACATCCCCTCTGATTCAGTCTCTTGGTATGATGCATACAGCGAAGAAGCAAGACCCACTTCGCTAGTCTCGAAGATAGTCTCCTCGACCATTCCAGATCAGCCGCCTGATCCAAGCACCACCAATGACCCAGCAATGCCGTATCCACAAAGACAAGACACGCTGTCAACGGTCCCACGGTCAACATACTCGCAGGCACTCACCGCACCTGCAGGTATCAGCTCAGATTCACAAGGCATTCCCGCCTTATTCGATATCTCTCGATCAGCAGCTCCCGATCACTTCGAAGCTGGTTCCGCCTCGCCGCCTTCTCTCCACGAAGACAGGCGCGCACTGACGCTCACCGGCGCTTGCTGCTGCACCCACCATCCACCTTCTCGGTCGGATGCACTGGATGACACTGCTCAGCAGGTTGCATGGACCCATCTGCGACCACCATGTAACGATTTGATGGATGTCTTCGCACGAGCACCAGTCGCAGCACCTGATCACCCGCTCCCAACTTTCGGTCAGAGGACGCAATCCTTCGGCTGCCGATCCTTATGTCTCACCGCGACCAAGCCTCTGGAAAGCTTTCCATGGCTGCAGTAACAGACACAGATTTCGAGAGTTCTGAACGACCCGATCAGCCGCAACTATGCACGATTCCATTGCGACCACTTCGGTCCTGTATGTCCCTTGCATAGCTCTCTTCTGGACGCCACACGCTTGCGCTGCCTCCGGAAAATAGACGTTGCGCTCTCAGGAAACATTCTCTCGCGCACTATGCACAGACTCGCTCCAACTGAACCACTTCTGTGTTTTCGCATCACTGGAATGCACGACAAACGTTCCACGCCAGCTGCCGGCTCCACCACAAACATACGCCCAAGTCACGTACGTTGCCTCAAAAGCGTCTTATCGCTCAGCACGTCACTCCTCATTTGAGGACGCATGTCACATGCCCGCACCTTCGAATGCTCTACACGCCTAAGGGCAACCCTGGTCACTACGGCACTCACTGCTCTGGTCCCAGCATCTCCGCTATTGAGGATGCACCCAGCAGGACTGACCCTTACATCGCCCTTGGTTCTACTGCACTCCTTCGGCGACCCCCTTTTCGAATTCCCGCACTGGACCCCAAGCATTTCAGGCCGGATACTCTCCACCACGGGATCTCAGCTCACGCGCCCATCTGCCCTACCTTGCAGACAGGTCAGCCGCGAGCCACACTCCTTTGGCACTGACTTCGGACCACCCGCATCACGCGCTTTTGCTCTGGAGCATGACACGCTTTTTGATGCTCTCCGCGTCACCGCCTCAACACCACGACACTCGTCATTTCCACCGACACTGCGCCGCAACGTATCTCACGACCTTCAGATCACCAACATAAGTCGCTCGCGCCCGCACCACGTCGCGCACGCCTTACGAGGGCGTATTTCAA